>AP028428.1:15289831-15384342 GCA_036509395.1 Antheraea yamamai | reverse complement strand
GGGTGGCCGCGGAGGAGGCCGTGGAGGAGGCGGCGGAAGAGGTGCCGGACAAGGCAGCGGAGGAGGTGGCATTTTCTTCCTCTCATTCGCCTCGCGCCGCCAGGAGAGATTCTCCTCCTTCAGCTGCGCGACCTGGGTCCGGAGGTTCCTAGCCTCGCGCTGTAGGCGCCTCGTTTCCTCAGCCTCTGTGCGGAGGGCCAAAACCTCGACCACCTCCTGGAGGGTCAGGGCCGCTGCCTTTAGGGCCTTAATAAGAGTCCCCTTCAGGTGTCCCGACTTTGTGGCAACCTCCAGGATGGTGGCCGCCTGACCGCTGGCCATTTCTTTCAGCCGGTCCGCGTCAAGAGCCTCCAAGTTTATCGGCTCAGGCTTCTTAGAGGGCCGAGGGTTGGAGGGTTGAGGATTGGAGGGCTGAGGGTTAGAAGGCTTAGAGTTGGAGGGTTTTAGGATCTCCTCCTCCTCCTCTTGCGCGCTCTCCTCGGTTGCCGTCCGGGTGGAGCAGCGGGAGAGAGCCCGGTCGCAGGACTCATCGGCCTTTGCAAGCACCGAACGCTTGGATGTGGCCAAACGCTTGGAATGGCGCGTTCTCCCTCTACTCGCACTGGGCGAGCTCACCGTGGCTTCCGCGTTGGCCTCATCCGAGGATCCGTCTTGACGCTGGCGCTTATTAGTGCCAGTCAGGTCCACTGAGGCACAGTCGATGTCGCTTGGAATGTTGGGGGACTCCTTACCGCTAGTAGATTCCATCGACACCAACGTAGCCACACTATGCCCACTTGATGCTGAGAGGCAGTCCAAAGACTGAGCCCTCTCCGACACCACCACTGGCAGAGATTTGCTCCTCGCAAACACCTCCTCGGTCGTCCGTTGACACGCTGTTTTCGTCATTCCAGAAGCAACACCGTCCATATCGCATGCAATATCAAAGTCCATTCCGTTAGCCAAAGTTGTCAATGTGTTTTTGATTTCGTGTATAAATTTGCCCCCCCGAGAAAACGTGGGGCAGCCTGGACCCGAGGGCCCAGGGAGGGATTCTCCGGCATCGCCGGTACCCTCCTCGGGTAATAACTTTTTATTTATACCTTCCATCATCGCTGCGTCTTTCCGTCAAGTTTGCGGTACGCCCGCCGAGACCGGTGTGAAACACACCAGCCCCGCCGGCCGCTATCCGGAACTGGGCCGTTGGGGCTCAGAATGAGCCCTCATCCGCCCCAGCCCGGTACTGGATGCGCCGCGCACATACCACATCCAGATATCAGAGTCCGGTAGGCAAGCCAGGGTCGTCATTATGGGAGGGAATCGGAGTCAAGAAAGCAAGCAAGGGTCAACAAGTAAGGCGGAAATCATAGTCCATAAAGCAAGGCAAGGGTTATCATGCGAGGAGGGATCGGAGTCCAGAAAGCAAGCCAAGTCGCGTCAGGTATCAGCCGCCGGTCAGAGGGACCGACGTTGCCCGGGGTGCACCACGTGGAGGTTCCTGACATCGCACCCCTGGTTTCGCTTGTCTAACCTAACCTAACCGAACCGAGATGGGAAAGAAAGAGAAAGGAAGATACCGAGATGGGAGAGAAAAATAAATCGGTTAGGTTAGGTTAGACTTGCGAAACAAAGACAGCGCGAGCCGGCCGCAACTGCAGTCGGTGAGCGCACTGCGTTTTGTATATTAGCAACTTGATCATTTTTAAGTTAAAACAAATCAGTTCCTTCTCGCTTTGGATAGGTTAGACTTGCGAAAAAGATAACGTTATTAAGTACCAATTGTTCTTTAATGACGGTTTTTATTTACAAAGAGTAAAAATAGTAAAAAGAACATTACACATTGTTGCTTTCGTACTGTACCATGGTGGCTTGGCTACTCTGCATAATAAAGGACGTTACGATGTTTGTGTTCAGTACTTAATTTTGAGCTGTAGCAAGTATAATGCACCACGCACCTTGACAGCTCCAGCACCTTGATGATCCACGAGAGCAGAATCAGATTGCCGCAGTTCAATGAAACACCGCGATAACATTTGATTTTACGGGCGTACAAGTTATCACACAAACGAGATGGTCTTCTTCTTTAATGTATTAGTAATGTGTTAGTAGGTAATACACAATTCCGCCAATGTCATGTAGTTAATAATTGAACAGCTGTAAAAATAATATTAAAATACGCATAATGAATAATTTCTGTTTAGGTGTACTTGAATGCTGAGATCATTTTTATTATATACTAGCTGACCCGCGCAACGTTGTCTGCGCCAAATTGGTTATTACCGGTTCAATTTTTATTTCCAGACGCGAAAAATCTTAAAAAAACTAGAACCCAACTATAGCGACACCAACCGAGTCCAATTGTGATTCCAAACAGTCCTATATATATTGGCAAGAAATGTCTTCGCGGTATCCCCTGGGTTGCTCCTCTGGCCCCCACCTCTGCGTCCTGACTATTCTCACAATAACGCAATAATTTTACCGGCTTATAGTTTTTACTTTCCATTATCTTCTAACTAACTTCATCAATTATCATGCTGTAAAAAGTAAACTTTATCTCCATGAAGTTTTCATTTTGATTTAGGTATTTGTTTTAATAAGAATTTGTATAGTATACATATAACCTGTATCTGATAACTTTTGTAATTTGTAATTAGTAATTGTAACATTTATTTTCTTTTTCACATAAAGAGATTTTTTTTGGCTGAGATATTAAGCTCAGATATATGATGTATCCTATTTATCTAATAAGTTTACCTTTCTAATAATGAAAAAAATTTCTGAATTGGATCAATAGTACCAGAGATTACCCCAAACATCCGAAATCACAAACTTCAACTTTTTAATATTGGAGTTTCATAGATAAGAAATCTACCAGTGTCAAGTCAGTAATGGGAGAGTCACTTTATAAGTAGTAATACATTTTTATTTTTAGTTCTTCCAGATTAGGCCATTGAAATACACAAAGACAAACACAACACTTACAGACATCATGTCTTAAATAAATATATATTTACATAATAACTACAATAGTTATTGTGTTATGTAAAAGTTTAATTTTGTTAAAACATTAACAACTTAGATTAACCGGAGTATTGAGAAAAAGAGAAAATACACACCTTTGTACGTTTGTTACAATCAGACGGACATAGTCTATTGTTAAGTAAAATATCATAAAATACTAAATTGGGGCAATTGAAAAAAAAAAATCTTGCGTGCCTTCATCCAACCTACATTCACGTATTCAACACGTATTCAGGGACGACTGTCCCTGATTCTGATCTCTACAAGATGGACTGGAGAGCACACCTCTACAGATAGATCGTCAGTCTACAGATAGTAGACGTAGTAAGTTTGTAACAGTCACGAAAGTTATAAAGCTATGGGTTACCCAGAATATTATCCTGAATATATCCGGAAGCATATGATTTGCCTTTAATTCGGTTGGATACATTCCAATTTCAGTTTCATGATGCAAACAAATCAGTCTTTGTTTAGAGAGGATAAATCCTCAACATAGGTTTTATAGTGATCAAAATATCCAGTCTGGTTAGCTTCTTTGGCAAGAAGATCAACAGCTTCATTACCCTGGATCCCATTATATTCTGGTATCCATGCCAGAATTACATAGATTCCTAAACAATGACACTGATACAAATGTAATTTAATAATTATGATAACAGGGGAGACTTTACTTTAGAAAAAATCGGACTATGCTAAATAGTCTGTAAGCAACTTAGAGAATCTGTCAATATGATAGTTTGATCTAATTTATGTGATAGTACAAATTTGATAGAGCTTCTAATATAGCAACTACTTCACCTGTGTAGGTGGAGGATGAAGAAGGGTATTTATTACGTTCAATAATATTACTGTAGATAAAAATGATATACATATGTAATGTATCACATTGTGATATAAATAAATGTATTATTGCAAGCATACGGGTACATAAATGTCATTGCCGAATGTTGCGAAATTTAAAAAAATATTTAAAACTTAGCGTATGCCATTTTGGCCTATTGTGGCTAATTCGGAAGCCGATGGGTTAAATAGCTAATTATATTCAATTATAATATAATATATAATAAGATATATTTTTAATATATGTAATTAAAATTAGCAAAATTCTGTAATATGACGTGCGCTGCTTGAACGGTTTGAAATAAAAGAATAAATTCTATTAATATCTCAGTCAACAAGATGATGGGCTATGTGTCAAAAGTAAAATAAATTTGACAAGATTAAGTTTGGATGCAGATTTTACGTATACTTACAAATTCTTATAGAACAAACAACTAAATAGAACCCGATTAGTGAAGTTTAAAACGGATGCTAGGCTTATTTTAAAAGATTTCTCACATATATAGTGAGTTCCTGAATAGTCCTGGATCCTGGATTCAAAATTGAGAACTGTAGGTGCCGCTGTTTATTTGGTTCTTTAAGATCCTTTGCGTTTAAAAATATAATTGAAACCGGTAGTAACCTACTTGGTACAGACAAAGTTACACGGGTCAGCTAATGTATAAATAATATCCAAGACATAGTAAATGAAAGACTGTTTTTTGCATTGATTTCCACGCGGACGCAGACGCGGGCACAGCTAGTTTATAATAAGATGTTTCATTGCTTTCTTATAGTGTTATTGGACACTGAGGGAATTATGCTATAGCGGATTAAAGTTCCAAATATGTTGCTAATGGTAAATCTTATTGGACACACTGTTAGTATTTACGTATCTAACGTACACGTTATATGTTACAGTAGGTGGCGTATGTGTCGTACTTACAAATGTTTTTGTAAGATCATTTCTGTAATCGTACATCTTTTCACAATTTTACATTTCTTTAATACTATTATAAATAACGTGTGCGGAACCACGAGCAACAGCTAGTTAATATTATAATTTTATTGTTATTATTATGTTATATTTACATTAACTAAAATATTTTTTTTTCCATAATACCGCTAGTAATCTCAAAGAAAACGTAACTAAGACATAAATAAGAATCAAGCCAGGTTAATGAAATGTCTTCAAAATCACAGATAATAAAATTATAGCTACATTTCTTTTCAACGGATGCACTGAGAGAGGTTTAGTTCCAGATACAAAACCAGCTTGACATGATGTTTGAACTTACTCTCCGGCCAAACGGTAATACGAGTATTCTTTGGGACTTTTTTGTGTACCGGTGTATAAACTACTAGCCTCTGTCCGCGACTTCGTCCGTGTGGAGTAGTTACTTTGGGATAACGCTAACACGCAACGGAAGCTCTCAAGAGGAAAACAAACCCCGATTTTGAAACATTCTTCATTAGTGCTCCGTTCCTATTGTTCTTAGCGTGATAATATAGCCTCCTTCGTCGATAAATGAGCTATATATCACTTGAAGAATTTTTCAAATCGGACAAGTTACAACTTCTCAAATTCACAAGTCGCAAACTTTACCTCTTATAATATTATATACCTAATATTATCAAAACCAGTCCAGTACTTTTTGCGCGAATCCCGTACAAACGACAGACATTTAAAAAAACATTTTAAAAACTATGGAAATTCTCTATCTATCTCATTAATTATAATATATATCTCATTATTATCTATACTTTTCCTTGAAATATTCTTAGGACCGTAAACCATTAAAACGATTGTTTCTACTGTTGTGAAGGAACCATATTTTTTATTATATTTAAATTAAAGGCACATGAAAATAAAATAGTTCAGATTAATCATATTTCACTTCGATTCAATTCATGATATATCGTGCAACATCGTATCGAAACTGCTGCGATTAAGAACATGATACACATGTTGAGCGTCATCTATTGGCAATACATACTAATTAACTACTGAAATTCATTTGTATTAGTGTTTATTTTTATTTGAATTTAAATTAAACATTGTTCTTCCGTTTACTGCGTCTTAAATATTATTTATACATTATATTATACAATATCGAGTTTATATTATACTCTTCTCTCGTACTTAACTCGAGCCGTCATTCAATTTACAATAACTTTTGATAGAGTGAACCGATGTTAATGAAACAAAGACTGAATGTATCTCAAGGATATGCTTAGTGATTTTTTTTGAGAATTCATCGTGAACGTAGTACTATAGCAGTGATGCGTGTCCAAACAAACCGACAGACAGACAGACATTTCAAAAAATGGTTGAAAGATATTTTAGTACTTATTCCTAGACCCCTGCAACATTTTTTTTTATAAAAATTAAAAAAGATTTCACTTTAGATTTACATTCTTATTATATTTATAGATATATATTATGTATATGAGTATATATAGATTTATAATATACGTATAATCAGAGTGTCAAAATAGAAATTTTTCCGTGTCGTATGTTTTTCAATCAAAATTTAAAAGACAAAAACACAAAATATTCGCTTAAAGGAAAAGAACATAATAATATATTTAGGACACACTTTTATTTTTCTAAATTTGCTCAATATTCATGATAAGAGAGAGTATCTCAAACTATAATATAATTACAATTATTTTTAAGGATTTTGATAACCTATTTGTTTTTGATAGTTCAATTTGTAGAATAGATCCCAAAATGACATTCTTTCATTAAAAGGTCTTGTTTGAAGTCTCATGTCCGTATCTATAGTCAAGTAATATCTTATATCTTTTGAGATAGGCGTCCATTGTACTGGTAGTAGATCTGTTGTTTGCGGCGTCGGATTTCTGAAATATTAATGAATGTAATTAGAATATAATTAATGAGCTTGTACGTACATACTTAGCGTTGTGATAGAAGCTAGAAATAGTAACAAATATAATAATAATTATATCGTAATTATGATGAATGTTCAATGGTATATCATTTTTCTGTTACAACAAATCAATAATGATCATAGATTAAATCATGATAATATCATTTATAATATGAATTCTAGATAAGTATGCATTAACACATCAAAATTTGTTATTATGAGCGATATACATACATACCCGAATTTAACAAAATTCGCCCAGAGTGTAGTAATTCGGTCAATGATAAGTTGATCTTCAGGCGTAGGATCTTCAAGTTCATAGGACAAGTCAAAAAGATAACCAATCTCATCAGCGTGTGTTGCACCTCCTTCCGTAACATTAAGCCTTTTTTTAACAAAATTCCTATCACCTACATAAGAGAATACATAAAAGTAAATGTTTGGAGCTCCATTATCTATAAATTTTTTCATACTTCTTTCTGTTGGAAAGGTGAAAAGAAAGTCTGAATCAAAATCTACTAGATTCCATTTAGCTTCGACGTCTGTTGCATTATCACCGTTGTAGAAATGACGTACGACTTTTTCCATTTCAACTAGTTCTTCAACATCAAAATTGAAGTATAGTTCCAATTGATCATAAAATCTATTAAGGTTTTCAAAATATGCAGGTTCTTTATTTTCGTAGTTTAATAGCCATTCGTCATCATTATATCCTATTAAAACAGGAGTTTGTGCAATCCTAGGTACTCCGATATTTATCGGGTAATCAGTGATATATGTACATACATTATCGTAATCTTGTTCTACGCAAGGTCCTAAAGTCAAGTTTATATCGGACGATGCAGCAATAATTAAATTCGTATCGACTGTTGAAAGGAATTTAAGAGCCTCCGTAGTGTCATTTGTTGCTAACCCTAAATAAGTGGATAATTTTTGTGCTGCCGATTTATCCGGCTCTGTGACTACCCAAGGTCCATCAGCAGAACCACTTTGCATGATAACTTGATTGAACAGAGTCTCCTCTGAGTAATGTAAATGTAAATCCGCTGACGCGCTTCCAGCACTTTGACCGAAAACTGTAATTTTTTCAGAATCACCTCCAAATGCGTTTATATTATTGTTTATCCATTTCAATGCAGTTTCTTGATCCTTGAGGCCCTGGTTACCAGATACTTCCGGTACATCAAGACACATAAAGCCATAAGGGCCCACTCGATAGTTTATTGTTACTAAAATTATGTCATGTTTTACTAAGTAGCGTGGTCCGTAGACATATCTTCCAGCGAATCCCATTAAGAAGCCTCCTCCGTAGATCCAGACTAAGACGGGTAATAGATTTGTTGATGTTGCAGAGTTGGGTACATATATGTTTAAATTTAAACAATCGAGACTTCCTACAATGGTCTTGTTAAACTCTTCAGTTTGTGGACATATAGCAGAGTCATCGTAAGCTTCAAATACTTCATTAAACCCAGCATGAGGTACTGATGGCTAAAATAGACAAAATTAATTATGTATTTAAAATTATTAACAATGTTAAACGCAAAAAATAATAATATTTAAAGCAATTTTTACTACTGAATTTGTATACACACTGTTTTACTTAGTCGTTAGTAAATTATATGAAATGGTTTATTATGGCTACTTTAAATATATAAGGTATTTTTGGTATCATCGCATGTCTAGACTGAATTTGGTCATCGGTTTTACAGTTGAAGGTCTAACCCCCCACAAAGAAGTTTGTCTCAAAAGCCGTGAATATAACTTAAATCATTACATAGTATAAAACAAAGTCCCCTACCGCGTCTGTCTGTCTGTCTGTTCGCGATAAACTCAAAAACTACTGAACGGATTTACATGCGGTTTTCACCAGTGGTTAAAGTGATTCATGAGGAAGGTTTTGATATGTAATTTGTTAAGGATTTTTTTATAATCAGGGCGGGACAACGTCTGCCGGACCCGCTAGTTATAATATAAATGGTTTTAATAGTACGATTTCTGTCTGGTAGATGTAGGTATGCATATATTCCTAAAATTGTCTATAAAAATTAAATATAAAAATCTTAATTTACAAACAAAGTATAATAACTAAGATATTAAGTTCAGATAAGTACTCACTCCAAAAGGATTATCCGGGTCTACTGTTGCGTAAGGTATTCCCATAAACATGGAATATTCCCCATCAGTCGCTGTTAAGCCTTGGATTAGTCCTACGTTAGTTTCAACTAAGGGGTCAGTTTGTGAAGTGCTTTGAACATTTTGAAACTTATTTAATAAAATGACCAACAAGGTAAATATTACTTGATATGACATGATGCTTAATGCAACTTCTGGTAATATCTAAACGTTCTGCTTATATAAGAGTGTTCTTGTTCATAACATTTATTTATCAATAAATATCCATGGAACTGATACGTCAGTATGAATATGTTTACATATATTACGGAATTTGGGATTTATTATATCTTGGTGTTAATGATTTTCATAACAGGAGCGCGGCTGCGGATGGTGGTCCTTGATTGTTGATTATATATATGTAAATATCTTGATGCGTATGTTCATATATGCGGGTTTATTAAGAAATTATGAGGGTATCGGCCCCTACTCACTCCGCAGGAAGTGAACCTCTCATTCCCCTGCACGTGCTCCCCAGGTGGTGCTAAAAAGTAACACATTTTTAGCCGTTGTATTGTTCCACATAGATTACACATAAATAACTTCGCAAGGATAAATAGAGTAATCAATCAATCAACGATAATAAAAGATGGATAATGGATATGGATAATAGCCATATTAAAAGGGACGGGACCCCCGGGCACCCACAACCGGGCCGAGTCGCAGGTGTTAGGGCAGGAGGAGTAGGAAAATAAGGAGATGGGAGGGGTAGTGGGAGAGAAGGAAGGATCCGGGACGCTGGTGGGCAACACCAAAATGTACGTTCGCCTTTGGATGCTGGTAACTGACCGGCGGGGAATTTATTTATACTCACAATTGCACTTACAATTGTACTTATTACTATCACTAGACACTAGGCAGGCCAGTAGCGACGCGATCAGACCAACACGTGATAATTCTGCCAGGAGAGGGGCAGAACCTCGATACGTAGCGACGGCTCGACGAAGCCCGATGACACTAGAAGAGCGAGACGACACGATGACACGATGATACGATGACGATGAACGCTGAACCACGATGAAGACTCGAAGACATACGATTGACACTCTGTTGTAAATGGTCTGATTGCTGTGAACCTTCCACGATCTGACGGTTTTTTTTTTCTCGAACTGATTACGCTGTTGACCTGGACAGGTCTTTACAGCTTCACTTGAACTTCTGGGGCGAGCGCTGAAGGCACTCAGTCGATTTTGCTTGAGCAACTAGCACAAGGGTGCGCGGCACACCTCGACTTGGCCTGTCGCCTGTAATATGCAAAAAATTGCGACCTATTTGAGCTAATCTATATTGGATACACCTCCCACTGCCGGAGGGCAGCGAGAGGGTTATGTCGAACTCCTACCTACTAAAAACCCCTGGACCGCCTTTGCATATTTGTGGGGCAGGTTTGAGGGTTAGCGGTGAGCATGTACTCCTCTAAACCTGGTCACGCGCTTGGGGCCCCGTGGACAGTCAAACGGGGGATCCACACCTCGAGAGAGGATATTCCTCTCCCATGCTTCCTAGTGAAGCTGTGGCTGAGACTGTGTTTCAGCATCGTGGGTCTTCGTTACTCGGCAACGGACGCCCCCGCGTCCTACGCTTGTAGACTTAATAGGGAGACATTGGGTGGATTGGGTTAGCACCCCTTCAGCGCCCGCGGCCGGCTCACCGTTGGATCGTATCGTCGTCGCATCTAACGCAGTGGTGACAACTAGATTCCACCTCTTTACCGGCCGTTTGGTGCAGGTACTTACCAAAACAGCCGTGCCCAGTAAGCACCTGTACCAATCGGAATGCGAGGGCTCCGTGGGTTCTCTCTACCAACTACGTTAAAACAGGACTGATGGCCTCAACAGTACATAGACCAGCACTAGGCGAGGACAGCCTCACCTTTCATCTTTTTTTTTTTATATTTTTTTTTACATGGGTAAATCCCTACGGATATCCACTCTAGCCGGGCAGTTAGGATGGGGTATGTCCGACTTGCATGGACTAAAACCCCATAGTGGCTCCTTACACCTATTTGGCACTGCGTCTGCTCACCCGGCAGGTGTGGGCCCCTCGTAAGGGTCCCTTCTGCGGCCTGAGCGGGTCAAGATAGTAGACCCATCAGGGAGGGGCGGGTGTTACATCCCCCCCCGACGAACTGTTGGAGTCGCGCGGCACAATGCGCCTCCACCTCGTGGGTCTGCTATAGTGTCCATCTTTTTTTTTTACCTGGGCAAATCCCTTATGGATACCCACCCTCTCGGGGGAGAGAGTGGGTTATGTCCGACTCACACGAACTAAATCCCCACGGTTTACGTCTGCCGCTATAGTTGGGCGACACGAGATCTCTATAGATTTCATCGTGCCGCCCCACCGGTTGGCCCAGCAACGAATAACGCCACCGCTGGGCCCCGTCTTGTTCCGTGGTCAGACGCATCAATCCACTTAATCCCCCCCCGGACTACGACTAGGGTGGCGTCCGTGTAGCAAATGAGGCGCGCTCCAGAAGGGGCCCTGTGGAACCCCGCAAGCCGTATGGCGCCGGACCACCTGCCCTCTGGCGTCCACGAAGGCGACCTCTCTCGCGTCCAGGTACGCCTCCAACAGCCGCCGCAGGTACGGGGGCACTCCGAAGAAGTGGAGCGCCTCCCGTATGACACCATGCGGCAGACTGTTAAAGGCGTTGGCGATGTCCAAGGACACCGCCAATACTCTTTTTTTTTTTTTTTTTTTTTTTTTAACGTGGGGAAATCCCTTATGGATACACCACCCTCTCGGGGGAGAGGGTGAGTTATGTCCGACTCGCACGGACTAAAACCCCACGGTGTACGTCTGCCGCTATAGTTGGGGCGGCACGAGATCTCTATAGACTTCATCGTGCCGCCCCAGCGGTTGGCCCAGCAGCGAAATCGCCGCCGCCGGGCCTCGTCTTGTTAGGAGACAGCCGGGTACACACCGGCCGTCTCCTCCGTCCGCCGGACCTGTGCAATGGAAAGATGGGCCCCCCGACCCATCTTCCCCGGTCCGGCTACAGTGGGAGGAGGCGGTCAAACTGACGCCTCCTCCTGCCCGTCCTCCGTTGGCGGAGACGGCCACTTTGAGGGTCTTGCTCACGGACCCTCTCCGCCGCCTCCTTCTGCGAGACGACCTCCTCGCAGAAGGAGGCCATTGCATTCCAGTTATCCTCACTACCGAGCATGGCCGCAACCACGCTCGGCAGTGAGAGATCTTGCCCTACCGCCGCAGCCAGAGTGCGACGTTGCTCCTCCCACGCAGCACACTCAGACAGAGTGTGCTGCGCGGTGTCCGGTTCAACGCCGCACTGATGGCATACGTCGGTCGGCTCCCTGCGTGCTATCCGGTGCAGGTACCAACCGAAGCAACCGTGCCCGGTCAGGACCTGCACCAGACGGAACGTCAGGGAGCCCCATCCTCTATTATACCAATCCGGCAGGACCGGGCGGACGGCGTCGATCGTGTATCGACCGTACCGCGCGTCCGCCAGGTCCCGCCTCCACCTTTCCACTACTTCCTCCCTCGTCGCTTTTCTCTTTTCCTCTATTTCTCTGGGAGCTAGAGGCTCCCCCATCTGTTTCTTGACCGCCGTATATTGATATACGGCGGCAAGCACTTCCGCCTCTAGCTCCCAGGGAAGGGAGCCGGCCAGCACCATGGCCGCCGCTGAGGACACCGTGCGGTATCCTCGTATCACCCTCAACGCCACAGTACGCTGCGCAGCTCGCAGCGCACGGATGTTGGTAGCGCTGAGGGCGTCGACCCACAACGGTGCCCCGTAGGCGGCCATGGATCGGATGACCCCCATATAGAGGCGACGGCAGACGGCGCCCGGCCCCCCCGTGTTGGGGAGGAGTCGTCCGAGCGCCGCTGCCGCCTTGACTATGCGCGGTCCGAGCCCCTTAAAATGGGGCTCGAACCGCCAGCGTCCATCCAGGGTGAGGCCCAGATACATCATCTGGGTCCCCACCCTGACACGGACGCCCTCCACATAGATGTGGGCCCCCGGAGGCGGCCCTCGCCGAGGCCCATGGAACATTAGGGCCTCGGTCTTATCAAGGGCCACCTCGAGGCCCAGCCTTCTGATGCGCCCGACCACGAGGGTCACGGCCTCCGTGGTCAGGCGCAGCAGCTCTTCTATTTCCCCCCCCCGGGCTACGACTAGGGTGTCATCCGCATAGCAAATAAGGGCAATACTCTGAGCTAACCTAAGCTAAGCTACCTAATCATACGTATATGAGTTATTGAAACATATATGTGTACCAAGCCTACATGCCTCAAGAACTCCTATATGTATTTTGTATCAGATAAATTTCTCTATACTATACACGTTTGGATAGGGAAAATAAGGGTAGAACTCGTTGTCATTTATTTCTCTGAAAAAGAAAAACAAACGTCTAAGCGTGTAGGCGTGCACGTGTGTGTAGGTGAAATGTGTAATGTTGTTGCAGTGATGTAAGGTTTTTGTGTCACTGTATCGCGCGAGCAGCGTACTCAAGGGCTCCACCCGGACCTAGGCTTGAGCCGCTGCCAAGGGGGGTCTAGTCTGGTGTGCGGGAGCGAAATTTACCCCCAGACCACGGCGGCGTGGTCTGTGATTACACCGGCGTGGGCGTGAACACGTTCTGTTTGTAGATGAGACAGGCTGGTACTGATCGTTCGCTGCCGTTGTTTTATCGAGAGGATTGGTGAAAATGGTCGTGGTCGTCTTTTGTAACGCGGAATGTTTGGTACGGTTTCGTAATTCGAGGCGGGTACCACTAACGGATTGGGATGATTCGCGGCTCTTTCAAAGTATCTAGTGGTGAGCGATTTTACGTATGTCCAAATAGAAGGCATCTCCAAGTCCCTGTGGAGCTCCTTATTCCGAACGTACGGTGGGTCACCTGAGGCTTTACGTAAAAATCGGTTTTGAATTGCTTGTAATTTCTCGAAATTATATTGCGACATGTGTGCAAAAACGGGTGCACTATATGTTGAAATAGGATGAATACACATCTTATGTAATGTGAGCTTGTGTGTGAGGGACGTCTTACTCCTGTGACAGACTATCGTATGTAAGCGATCCATGACCATAGCGGCCCTGTTTCTAACTTTTTTTCTATACGCCATCGAACAAACCAATCGCCGAGTGTGCTAACGGCTTTTTCGATGCGTGTCTTAAGAAGTTTCGGACGCCAACCGGAAGTGTAGAGTAGGGTGGTTTTTTTTTTGCGACTATTTTTTTTTCTTTACTCCATTGACGGAATATCGTTCGAACTATTAAATAAAAAATTCCCACCAAAGGACGGCTCTTAATTCCAATTTTAAGTACTCGCTAAATGAATTTAAAGTTTTCTCATTTAATTAACACGTAAAAATAATGTTTTTTGCTTAAAATATTTATAGCTTGGAGACATTTCATCAAAATTCTTTGACCATAGAAAGAAATTGTAGAGGGATCCTTCTTCTTCAAAAGCCCTAGTAGCAAATATTTAATCTTTGATGTATCTGGTCAGTAAAAAATTTTGTAGTCGATTTTCACTCAAAAATTGTGGTTTTTCGACTTTTTCTCCAAATCTATTGACTTGACGCCAAAATTGCAAAGGACCTCTTTTGAAGAGAATTTAATTTCCTACAAGATAAGATGACAGCCAAGCTCGAAAAATAAATTGTCTTTGAAAAAGATTTGATTAAAGTTAAGAAAACACCGAATTAATCTATTTTATTGCAATTTTTATTTTTGTTTTTGACATTACAGCAGAAAAAAATTATAATATATTAAGTTTTGTTTAAATATATTAAGTATCGTTATTCTGACTATTAAGATTAATTTCATACTACTGATCCATAAATAATTTTTTTTCTGTTGTAAAATCCAATACAAAAATAAAAATTGCAATAAAATAGATTAATTCGGTGTTTTCTTAACTTTAATCAAATCTTTTTCAAAGACAATTTATTTTTCGAGCTTGGCTGTCATCTTATCTTGTAGGAAATTAAATTCTCTTCAAAAGAGGTCCTTTGCAATTTTGACGTCAAGTCAATAGATTTGGAGAAAAAGTCGAAAAACCACAATTTTTGAGTGAAAATCGACTATAAAATTTTTTACTGACCAGATACATCAAAGATTAAATATTTGCTACTAGGGCTTTTGAAGAAGAAGGATCCCTCTACAATTTCTTTCTATGGTCAAAGAATTTTGATGAAATGTCTCCAAGCTATAAATATTTTAAGCAAAAAACATTATTTTTACGTGTTAATTAAATGAGAAAACTTTACATTCATTTAGCGAGTACTTAAAATTGGAATTAAGAGCCATCCTTTGGTGGGAATTTTTTATTTAATAGTTCGAACGATATTCCGTCAATGGAGTAAAGAAAAAAAAATAGTCGCAAAAAAAAACCACCCTAGTGTAGAGGACTATATCTTCAGCATAACAACTTATCTCTACTTCTGGAAGCCGAGGTAGGTCACTGACGAACAGATTAAAGAGCGTGGGGGCCATAATGGACCCTTGGGGCACACCTGAGAGTATCGGGTGGGATGAGGACAATTCGGCGCGAAATCTGAACTGCTCAGGTGGTAACAGATCTAACTCTGATATGGACCTCCAGTCTGGAGACGGTTCAGAAGGAGCCGCTCGTACAGTTTACCTAACGTATCTAATAAACTAATAGTGCGCTCTACCATGGATTCGATCGATCCAATATGTATAGGGTCAGTATTTATTATTGTGTTCGGTGAATACTGTTTTCCAAAACTCGCGGCGAGAGACTCCGCCTTGTCTAAACTATCGAACGCGGGAGGTAAACCGGCGCCTCTATCGAGAGGAGGCATAGGAATCGTTCGACTTTAATGTTCGCACGAGCTTCCAGTACGCCAATTGAGACGGCCGGATATTCTCAAGAAGCCTGTCCCACCTGTCGGCCCGGATCTCCGAGATACGAGCTTTAACCTGTTTACGTAATAATCGTAAGCGATCGCGATTCTCTACAGACGGGTAAATGTCGTGAGCTCGAGTCGCGGCGTTCTTTTCTGTTATCAACGAGTCTGAAGATAGTCGACCAAGGAATCGATAGCCAGATCCGCGTCAGCTTTAGACACCAACACGTCCGGAATTCTATCTAAAATGCTTGACGACGGATTATCTCTGAAATATCGTTCGAGTTTCGCGTAATCAATTATTATGATATCTTAATTAATTATTCTAAAAAACGCAAATTAATGTCCAAAAGTGCCCACACTAAAATTGTCCTTACAATACATTACGTGGCGTCAGACTAACGTGGTACGTGTGCGCCAACAGATGTTCACATATTCGCTGCGTCGCCAACACATATGATTAAACAAATAAATTGAGAAGTGATCTACTCGACTCCAGTATTAACAACAAGAGTTTCTATGTCGCGTCGTGGTCCTTGTCGTAGTTCATTATCGCAACAACGCGTTTATACAATAGAGCCTAAGATATATCTTTTTCTGAATACTTCTTCAGTTAAATGTTATCTCGGAAACGTTCAACTTAGGAGAGTATTATCAGAAATTGACGAACGTAATAATATGACGATTATTCTGTATAATAATCACCAGATGTTTTTTGAATAAATAAAACCGGCTTTTTAAAACAGTTACAGTATGATGGTGTAAAGTATAATTTCGTTATTAGTATTTCATAGTTAATACGTATCAGTAAGGTACTGAAAATTTTAATTTGCTTCATGCACAACAAATTAATTAAGAATATCTCTGTGTAATGTAGTACAAGTAAAAAATGTCAGATATTTCTTCATTTATATTAATTTTTCAGTCGATTTTGTATAAAGATATGATTATGATGTCTCATAGTTTGTTACTTACTATGAACCTGAAAATGTAAGTCAATAATTATTATCTATAGAAGATCAGCAGGTTTTCAAGGCTTTATAAGACATACACTCGATTTCTATGTTTCTATATTGGTTGTTTTTGTACAATTCATTATTCTTTTTTACATTGTGTAAGGTCTTTTTGGTGATGATGATTTTTATTATAATTTACAAACAGTGAAAAAGTAAACAGTTTATAATTTAATTACTCAATAAAATAATAATAAATACATTGCGCTTTGTAGCCTTCGCACTGTACCGAGGTGGCTGGGCTACTCTGGGTAATAAAGAACGTTACGATATTTGTGTTCATTACTTAATTTTGAGCTGTAGCAAATAGATTGCACCACGTACCTTGACAGCTTCTTGATGATCCACCAAAACAGAATCAGGTTATCACAATTCAATGAAACACCGCGATAACATTCGATTTTGCGGGCGTAGAAGTTATCACACAAACGAGATGGCCTTCTTCTTCAATGTATGGCGCACGGCGGTGTAAGTAAAGTAATATATATTTCCGCCAATGTCACGTAGTTAATAATTGAACAGCTGAAAAATTATATTAAAATACGCATAATGAATATATACATAATATATATAATAATAATAATTTGTGCTTCAGCTGTACTTGAGTGCTGAGCTCATTTTTATTATCTATCTTCTATATCATTACATAGTATAAAACAAAGTCCCCTACCGCGTCTGTCTGTCTGTGTGTTCGCTATAAACTCAAAAACTACCAAACGGATTTTCATGTGGTTTTCACCGGTGCATAGAGTGATTGATGAGGAACGTTTTAGTATATAATTTGTCAAGGATTTTTTCATAATCAGGGCGGGACAACGTCTGCCGGGCCCGCTAGTAATTTATATTATTATTATTATAATACTAGCTGTACCCGCAGCTCCGCACGCATTTTTTTAAATCATATTAAAGAATTATAAAATTGTGAGACTGTGTACAATTATAGAAATGCTCTTTAAAGACAATTGTAAGTACGACGCGCACGCCACTAAAAGCACCATGTAACGTGTACATTAGATATATAAATACTAATAGCGTGCCAAATGAGGTTTGTCATTAGCAACATATTTGGAACTTTAACTGACAATATAACTACCTCAGTGCTCACTTACACTTTATAAGGAACTAATGAAATAATAACTTATAATATTATTATAAAGATTTACATTTACATTACATTTAATATACATTGCCATTATATAATTAAGATTTTGTGACTATACAAAAAATTAACGCTTGTCTGTTCCGCAAGAAATTTTATTATGGAACCCTTTACGTAATACGTTTATAATCTAAGATCTTATTAGGGAGACCTCTATATCATTAAAGTTATTAATAATTATAAAATCGAATTGTAAGCAATAAGCTGATAATTATTTCTCATATGAAAAATAAAGAATGACTTGAAATCTTGCTAAATTTCATGCAGACAAAGTCGCGGGTAACATCTATTCTAAAATAGAATAACCTCAATAACTTTTTTAAGGTTCGTTATCTACCAGTGAAAGTCCCGTAAAAATCGGTCTAAGCGTTTTGTTGTCAGCGGAGCCACGGTTAACAGCTAGTCTAAATTAAAATAAATTATATTACTTTTTATAAGGTCCGCTATCTGCCAGTGAAAGTCTCGTGAAAACTGGTCTAACAGTTTTGGAGATAGCCCTGCGGGCGAAGCCACGGTTAACAGCTAGTATAAACTAAAATTGCTTGAATTACTTTTTATAAGGTCAGCTATCTGTCAGTGAAAGTTTTGTGAAGATCGGTCGAACCGTTTGAGATATAGTACTATGAGCGAAGCCACGGTTAACAGCTAGTATAAACTAAAATTACTTGAATTACTTTTAATAAAATCAGATATCTGTTAATGAAAGTTTCGTGCAGACCGATCTGACCGTTTTGGAGATAGCTCCGCGGGCGAAGCCACGGTTAACAGCTAGTATAAACTAAAATTGCTTGAATTACTTTTTATAAAGTCAGCTATCTGTCAGTGAAAGTTTTGTGAAGATCGGTCGAACCGTTTAAGATATAGCACTACGGGCGAAGCCAAAGTTAACAGCTAGTATAAACTAAAATTACTTGAATTACTTTTAATACAATCAGATATCTGTTAATGAAAGTTTCGTGCAGACCGATCTGACCGTTTTGGAGTTAGCACTACAGGCGAAGCCACGGTTAACAGCTAATATAAACTAAAATTACTTAAATTTCTTTTTATAAGGTCAACTATCTGCCAGTGAAAGTTTTGTAAAGATCTGTCGAACCGTTTTGGAGATAGTACTGCGGGCGAAATCACAGTTAACAGCTAGTCTAAATTAAAATAGACTAAATTATTGCTATGATGTCCGCTATCTGCTGGTAAAAGTTCTGTGAAAATCGGTTTAACCGTTTTGGAGATAGCATTGCAGACGAATCCGCGGTTAATAGCTAGTCTAATTTAGAGTAGCCTAAGTAACCCGCTGTAATTTCAGCTATCTGCCAGTGAAATTCCCGTCAAAATTGGTCCAGACGTTTTGGAGATTACCCGGAACAAACAAACAGACAGACCGACAAAAATTTTAAAAATTGCATTTATGTTATCAGGAGCGAGTATACTTTCGTACCCATTTAGTAAAAAAATTTTATTTTGATATTACATATAGACACTTCATTTCATTACATAGTATACCATAGTATACAACAAAGTCCCCTACCGCGTCTGTCTGTCTGTCTGTTCGCGATAAACTCAAAAACTACTGAATGTATTTTTATGCGGTTTTCACCAGTGAATAAAGTGATTCATAAGGAAGGTTTTGATGTATAATTTGTCAAGGATTTTTTTACAATCAGAGCGGGACAGCGTCTGCCGGGCCGCTAGTTTATTATATGTATAGAAGATGTATTTAGGTTACCTTTTTACCTTTTACTTTTCACCTACCTGTTATCTTTTACCATTTTCTTTTAGACTGCCTTTAGACCCGCGGCTCCATCCGCAGTGTAATCTCTAAAACGGTTTGACCAATTTTAAAAGTACTTTCACTGGCAGATAGTTGACTTAATAAGAAGCAATTTAGACTATTTTATTTTATAATGGCTGTTACCCGTGA
Organism: Antheraea yamamai; assembly: GCA_036509395.1. Lineage (NCBI taxonomy): Eukaryota > Metazoa > Arthropoda > Insecta > Lepidoptera > Saturniidae > Antheraea > Antheraea yamamai. Next base: position 15,364,515 of record AP028428.1, on the reverse strand, counting down.
CTTCATCCGCGTGAAATTAGCAAAAACTGTTGTTCACTGTAAATATGTGAGTGAGGTGTGAGCTGTACTGGACTCCTAAAATAAATATGATTCAAATTCATATATTTGTATATACGTATGTATTTCGATTTATATTGTCTTTTTGGTCCGTTTGGTGGCCATTTTGTTTTATTTATCTCGCTTTCATTTCCATAACTCAGTAACCATAGCAACGTATAACAATATAGCATCGAGTTTAATGAGCTATATTTTGATAGTGAAATATTAAAAACTGCTCACAGATATTTATAGTCTTATATCGTGTTTTATGTTAATGCGAAATTTCAAGTCTATTCTGTATTTTTGATTAGAAAAATAATTATCAACGTATTGTTTAAATTCAACATTAAATTCACCAATTAATAGTAATTTTGAAGATAAGAGAGATCATAAACCTTAAGAATTCAAACAGACTAGCGACTAATCTTTGTATGAGCGCAAAAACTTAATTATACTGACAATATGTGCATATATAATAACATTTTTAAGATTTTTCTTACATGTGTGTATTAGGATTTGTCATTACTTTCTTATAGTGTAAGTGAGCGTTGAGGGGATTATATGGTGGGTTAAAGTTCCAAATACGTTGCTAATGGTAAATTTTAATGGACACACTGTTAGCATTGACGTATGTAATGTACACGTTACATGTTACAGTAGGTGGCGTGGGTGTCGTACTTAAAAATATTTTTGTGAGCATTTCTGTAATCGTACATCTTACAATTGTTTATAGCAATTTTAAAAAACTCGTGCGGAGTCGCGGGCAACAACTAGTTAATATTATATTTTGCTTGTTATTATTTCTTCACCGCTGGTAAGCTAAAAGAAAACAGAAAACGTAACTAACAAATTAGAATGAAGCCAGTTTGATGAAATGTCTTCAAAATCACAAATAATAAAATTATAGCTACACTAGCCTCTGCCCGCGACTTCGTTTTCGTGGAATAGTTACTTTGGGCTAACGCTAATACGCAACGGAAGCTCTCAAGAGGAAAAAATACCCCGATTTTGAAGCATTTTTCATTGGTGCTCCGCTCCTATTGATCATGGCGTGATGATATATGGCCTATAATCTTTCTTTTACAAAAATTCAAAAAGTACAGACACGTTAGATTTACATTCTTATTATATGTATAGATATATATAATGTATATGAGTATATATATATTTATAATATACGAATATTCAGAGTGTCAAAATTGATATTTTTCAGTGTCTTATATTTTTTTAAACAAAATTTAATAGACAAAACACAAAATATTCGCTTAAAGGAAAAGAAAGTAATAATATATTTAGGACACACTTTTATTTTTCTAAATCTGCTCAATATTCATGATAAGAGAGAGTATCTCAAACTATAATATAATTACAATTATCTTTAAGGTTTTTGATAACCTATTTGTTTTTGATAGTTCAATTTGTAGAATAGATCCCAAAATGCCATTCTTTCATTAAAAGGTCTTGTTTGAAGTCTCATGTCCGTGTCTATAATCAAGTAATATCTTATATCTTTTGAGACAGGCGTCCATTGTACTGGCAGTAGATCTGTTGTTTGCGGCGTTGGATTACTAAAATATTAATGAATGTAATTAGAATACAATCAACTAGTACGTATACACTTGAACTTATGATAGAAGTTAGAAATAGGAACAAATATAATAATAATTATATTCAATGTTTAATGATATATCATATTTCTGTTACATTAAAATCTATATATGATCATGGCCTGAATAGTTTTAATATCATTTACTAGCTGACCCGGCCACGCGTTGCTGTGGCTCAATTACATATTGATAAGAATTTATAATTGTTGTTGATGATATGACCAATAAACATCACGTAACGAAGTAACACGCAGCGGAAGCTCACAAAAGAAAAAAAAACATTTTTTGAAACATTCTTCATTGATGCTCCGCTCCTATTGGTCTTAGCGTAAAGATATATGCCTTGCTCAATAAATGAGCTCTCAAACACTGAAATAATTTTTCAAATCTGACCAGTAGTTCCTGAGATTGCCCCCTACAACCTCACAAGCTTTTCCTCTTTATAATATTAGTATTAGTATAGATAATATGAATTTTAGATAAGTACACACTAAAACATCAAAAATTGTTGTGAGCGGAATACATACCCGAATTTAACAAAATTCGCCCAGAGAGTAGTAATTCTGTCAATGATAAGTTGATCTTCAGGCGTAGGTTCTTCATGTTCATAGGATAAGTCAAAAAGATAACCAATCTCGTCAGCGTGTGATGCACCTCCTTCCGTAATATTAAGTCTTTTCTTAACAAAATTCCTACCACCTACATAAGAGAACACATAAAAGTAAACGTTTGGAGCTCCATTATCTATAAATTTTTTAATACTCCTTTCTGTTGGAAAGGTGAAAAGAATGTCTGAATCAAAATCTTTTATATTCCATCTAGCTTCGACGTCTATTGTATTATCACCATTGTAGAAATGACGAACGATTTCTTCCATTTCAACTAGTTCTTCATCATCAAAAGTGAAGTAATGTTGCAATTGATTATAAAATATATTAAGGTTGTCAAAATATTCAGGTTCTTTATTTGCGTAGTTTAATAGCCATTCGTCATCATTATATCCTATTAAAACAGGAGTTCGTGCAACCTTAGATACTTCGATATTTATTGGGTAATCAGTGATGTATTTATATACATTATCATAATCTTGTTCAACGCAAGGTCCTAAAGACAACTTTATATCGGAAGATGCAGCAATAATTAAATTCGTGTCGATTGTTGAAAGGAATTCAAGAGCTTCCGCAGTGTCATTTGTTGTGAATCCTAGATGAGCGGATAATTTTTGTGCTGCCGACTTATCCGACTCTGTGACTACCCAAGGTCCAGCAGCAGAACCACTTTGCAGGATAACTTGATTGAATAGAGTCTCCTTTGTGTAATGTAAATGTAGATCCACTGACGCGCTTCCAGCACTTTCACCGAAAATTGTAATTTTTTCAGAATCACCTCCAAATGCGTTTATATTATTTTTTATCCATTTTAATGCAGTTTCTTGATCTTTGAGACCCTGATTACCAGATACTTCAGGTACATCAAGGCACATAAAACCATAAGGACCCAATCGATAGTTTATTGTTACTAAAATTATGTCATGCCTTATTAGATAGCGTGGTCCGTAGACATATCTTCCAGCATATCCGATTGAGAAGCCTCCTCCATGGATCCAAACTAAGACAGGTAATCGATTTCTTGATGTTGCAGAGTTGGGTACATATATATTTAAATGTAAACAATCGAGACTTCCTACAATGGTATTGTTAAGCTGTTCAATTTGTGGACATATAGCAGAGTCATTGTAAGCTTCGAATACTTCATTAAACCCAGCATGTGGTATTGATGGCTAAAATAGACAAAAATAATTGTGTTTAAATTTATTAACGATGTTAAACGCAAAAAATATATATTTGCAGCAATTTTTAATACTTAATGTGTATACACACTGTAAGTAAGGTATTTTTGATATCGTCGTCTGTCTAGAGTGAATATCGGTCATCGGTTTTACAGTTTATGTCTCTTCTAACCCCCACGAAGAAGTTCGTCTCAAATGCCGTGAATATCATTTAAATTATAAATGGTTTTAATAGTATGATTTCTGTCTGGTAAATGTAGTTAAATATGCATAAAAATGCCTATAAAAATAAAATAAAAAATCTTATTTTATAAACAAAATAGAATAATGAAGATAGGAAGTTCAGGTAAGTACTCACTCCAAAAGGATTAGCCGGATCTACTGTTGCGTAAGGTATTCCCATAAACATGGAGTATTCCCCATTAGTCGCTCTTAAACCTCGGATTAGGCCTACGTTAGAATCAACTAAGGGGTCAATTCGTGAAGTACTTTGAACTTTTTGAAAAATATTTAATAAAATGACTAACAATTTAAGTATTATTCGATCTGACATGATGCTTATTGCAACTTGTGATTATCTCTAAATGTTCAACTTGTGTAAGTGTTATTGTTGATAACATTCTCATATTTATCAATAGATATCGGTGGAACTGATACGTCAAGATGAATATTTTACATGTATTACGGAATTTGGGATTGGTTTAAGATTTTCATAATAGAAGCGCGACTGCGAATTCTTGATTGTTGATTGTATTATTGTAAATACCTTGATGCGTACGGTATGTCCATATATTCTGGTTTATTGAGAAATTATGAGGATCTGATGTTACTCACGTCCACAGGGAGTGTACCTCTCATTCCCCTGCACGTGCTCCCCGGGTGGTGCTAAAGAGTAACAAATTTTTAGCCACTGCACTGTTCTACATAAATAGAACTTCGCAGCGATAAATAGAGCAGTCAATGAATCGACGATAATAAAAGATGGATACTCTATTGAGCCATATGATTAAATAAATAAATTGAAAAATTATCTACTCGATTCCAATATTAACAGCAAGAGTTTCCTTTTGGTGTGTCGTATTGTGACTTTGTCGTAGATCGTTATCGCAACAATGCGTTTAATATGAACAGAGCCTAAGAGATATCTTTTTCTGAATATTTCTTCAGTTAAATCTTATCTAGGTAACGTTCAACATTGGAGAGCATGATCAAAAATTGAGTTACGTAATAATATATTCGATTGTTCTTTTTATTTTGATAACGATCACCACATGATTTTCGAATTGATAGAAACGATTTTTCAATACACTACTATGTACTGTACAATACACAATACTATGACATGCAGTACAATTTCATTATTGGTATTTCATAGTTATTATGTATTATCAGTAAGTTATTGAAAATTGTAATTTTCTTCATACACAACAAATTAGAAATTAAGAATATCTCTGCCTAATGGAGTACACAAAGTAACAAAATGCCAGCCAGATATTTCTACAATTATATTAATTTTTCCGTCTATTTTGTAGAAAGATATGTCGTACAAGTATATGATTAGGATGTTCCATAGTTTCCATCATTGTGGCTGCGCGAATTATTCCGCGCACAATACAGTAGTGAGTGGTCCGTCTGGGACGTGTTATCCCGCAAGTTAGTCGTGGCCATTAGCCTGAATTTATCACTCCCGACTGTCATTTGTAAGATGGTCGTAAACGAGGCCAGGTGGTGCTCTGTCGCTTTGTACTGCGAGATAGTAATGGTCGCAAAGGAGGTGGTGGAGAGGGAGACGGAGTGGGCCAATAGGCTCCCTTCTCGCATTTGACGAACCACGCGGTGGTGACGGGTAGATGGCTTCTGGCCGCCGTAGATGAGGCCTGGAGGTGATGGACACTACATATCCGTCGCCTTAGTAGTTAAACTGCACATGCCCATATTTAGGGGGCGCATTGTGCCGATGCGATTCCCATAGTTCGTCAAGGGAGGGGGTTCTAACAACCACTCCCCATTGAGAAGTCTACCATTTTGACCCCATAGACTGCGGTCGGTCCACTTAGTAGGGAGAGCAGACATAGTGCCGATAAGGCAGTCCTTACTTTCCCGGCCAAAAGGTGTAAGAAAGTACCATGGGGATTTAATCCGTGCGAATCGGACATAACTCATCCTCAGCTACCCGGTGGGATGGATATGCGTTAAGGATCTCCACATGTAAAATAAAAGAATGTCCCGCATTTTATCAAAATGAAAATGTAAGTCAAAAATTATTGTGGATATAATAGTCAGATTTTCAAGGCATTATAAGTGACATACTAGATCTCTATGTTTCTATCCTTATTTTTCTTTTGTAACGTCTTGTTGGTGATGACTATTTTTATTATAATTTACACAGTCAAAGAATAAAGCATTTATTATTAAATTACTAAATAAAATGGTAATAAATACATTGCACATTAGCATGTAAATGTCTTATTGTGTGGTAAAGTTCTGTTACCGAGAAAAGACAGATGTTTTATGAAAAATGTACATACAGACATTGAGGTTTTATAACGACGTTTTCATCACCGTCACCATCAACTATGTTGAAATTGGTAAATATATCTGAATATTAACCAATTCGGTGATATATTGCGTGACTTGTAAAAAAATATTCTGCTTGTCTCAATCACTCTACTATTATACTTTTTGAATAATATCGGTAATAATAAAACGAACAAGGTACGTGATCAATGAAAACTCATGTTCTTTGTAAGGCTATTTAATTATAGTGGTACTCATTGCCGTGGGATGACAAATTCCTTCTACTCACACTACCATCCATCGAACTCGAGTACACTCGAGTATACCTAAATTATATCATCTATTATTATTATTTTTTGCTCTGAACCTACATATAAGGGTTTTGTATGGTAATCAAGAAAAATGTTATTTTATTTTCATTTAAGTTAAAATATCTTGAAATATTCTAGAAAAGTAAACATTTTCTTGTAAGGCTGATCAAAAATTTGACTGCTTTCCTTGCTGACCCACATGGGCTGTATTAGACATCTGGATATCATGATAATTGGTTTGGAACAGAGGTTAATGATAAGTATTTGATATCGATGTAATATTCATTAAAAATAATTATAAAACATCCTCTCGAATACATTAATAATATTATGATAACCTTTGAATAATGTTCGTTGACTATTTTTATGGGAATTTAATATGGGTAAGTACTTAATGTTTCAATTAATGTAAGGTCTTTTTATCTAGTTAAAGTATAAGTAGATATTTTGATTGTTAAAACCTTAGCTTTATGTCATTTCATGGCCTTGTATGGAGCCTTGTTCCTTACAAATGAAGCACTTTAAATCAAATCTAAAAGTGGGGATAAGTAGTGCTTACTATTTGGTCGGTGTAGAAAATATCACCATTATTGTAATAGAAAAACGAATAAAATAAGCATTCTAAAAAGTTCATAGTTAATTCAGTTTTTTTTATAAAATAATTTTAACACAGATGCAGTAATAGTATAATTCACTACAATAATTAGCATAAAACTGAATTAAATACTGAAAACACTACCTACATTTTTTTTTCAAATAAAATGACTGGTTGCGCCGCTTTATGTATGTTTGAAAATTCCCGCATTATGGATTAAATCGCGTCACTTTGAATTTTGACCAATTAATGCGATCAGGTCACGCCATGTAGTCTTACCCAATCACATTTCCCTTTAACTATGGCACATGCTTATTCGCCGCGAGCGCGACGCTCGCGCCGCCAATAGTTTCGATTGCCGCCGCCAGTGTTCGACTGGTGCCGCCATTGTGTGTTGCAACTTCGTCCGCTATCGTCGTGTAGTTTACGCGGCTCGCAGTGTCCGTGCCGAGCCACGCCGCATGCTGGCATTTTGAGTTTTTGCAAGCTCGAGTGAGAAATAAACGCATCGCTACATACGTGCCGACATTTATTATGAACAATAAGTGTTTTCTGAGAGAAGACTCGGTGGAAAGAAACGAGAAACACCTAGCCGGCTAGCCACGTGGAGACTGCATCACCGCGAGGTATGTGCCAGGTTTCCATCCTGCCCTCCTCTCCTTAATCGTAACTGATCGCAATAGTTGATTATCAATATAGCATCCCCGCATATACAGTCCACTTAAATTGAACATAGATAACCCCGCATCCGCGCGTCCTCCGGTGACGTCGCCATCGCATCGACGCCACCAATGACATAAAGCTGAAGTAATGCATTTTGTAAATCAATTAAAGTAAATAAAATAATTACTTTTTAATTAAGACATCGATTTATTTTATTTTACTACACTTTAATTAACTATTTTCGGAAACTATGTTTTTCACACGTTTAAATGCAAAAGAGAAGATTTTTTTATTTTTTTCGAACTGACTACGCTGTTGATCTATCAAGGTTTTAACAGCTTCACCGGACTACCAAAAGAGAAGAACAGTCATTTTGCTTCGTAGTTATTATGATCGTATTGAAGTGGCTGTTGAATTAGACGTATTCTTCTCGCAACGTTAATTGACTTTCTGAAAACTCGAAATACGTCTATTTTGAGTTAAATCTTTTTTTTTTACTAGAGGATCGATATGGGTATTGACCCAACAACAATCACGTTATCAATGATAGGTATTTATAAATATGTTCCCGTGACGACGAACGTTCACATCAATTTAGTTTTAAATCTATATATATATTATAAGAAAGTAAATGTAACGTAGTTGTATTATTTAGATCTTTAGAATTAAAAAAACTAGGAATAAGTAATAAAATACATTCAATCATTTTTAGAAATGTCTGTCTTTCTGTCTGTTTGAACACGCATCACTGTTAAAGTATCGATTCTATGATGTCTAAAACATAAGAAAACCATAAAGCATATCTTCGAGTAACATTTAGTTTTTGTTTCATTAGAAGCGGTTCGGTCTATCAAAACTTATTGTAATTTTAATGACGACGTGATGTAACGTAAGTACGGAGACGGAGACAAAAGTAGACAAGTAATTAGACTTCATACATTCATAGGACTTTATTAGTCACAGTTTTGTATATGTGATTCCTCGCGGACGAAGTCTCGGGCACAGCTAGTCTGAAATATATTTTATTATTTTGTGTAGTTCATGAGAGCATGCCTAACAATAGCGAAGTGTTTGTTATACGTGAATGTTTTTTTTTTCAATGAGACGGTTAATATAAATACTATTACAATTAAAAATAAACAAAATATTACATTTGAATTTGGAATCTGTCATTTTTATATGATTATTCATTGAGTTTTCTTATTTTTGCGCCAATACATTGTACAATATTTTGCGATATTAAAATGGAGTGGGGTGATAAAGAGAACCGAATCGCTGTGATTGCATTACACAAAGCAGGTATGGAGCCATATGCAATATTTAAAACTCTCCATACACTTGGTATTAGTAAAATGTTTGTGTACCGGGCTATTAATAAGTACAATGAGACCTCCTCTGTTTGTGACAGAAAAAGATCTGGCCGTCCACGTAGTGTTCGTAAGAAAAAGGTGGTTAAAGCAGTAAGGGAAAGAATTCGAAGAAATCCTGTCCGAATGCACAAGATTTTATCTCGGGAGATGAAGTAAGCATAGGTGTCTAACCTAGAACCATCGCGTATTTTAAAAGATGACCTAGAACTTTGTAAGAGATGTACTGGTCATTTCTTAACTGATAATTTAAAAAAGAATAGGGTGGTAAAATCGAAACAACTACTGAAGCGGTATGCAAAGGGAAGTCACAGAAAAATGTTGTTTACGGATGAGAAATTTTTTACAATTGAGCAACATTTTAACAAACAAAATGACCGTATTTATGCTCAAAGCTCTAAGGAAGCTTCTCAATTAGTCGACAGAGTGCAACGTGGGTACTATCCGACTTCAATGATGGTTTGGTGGAAGGAGAACTGAAGGACTGACTGAGCCATACTTTTGTGAGAAAGGTATCAAAACATCGGCACAAGTGTATCAAGATACCATTCTTGAGAAGGTTGTGTAGCCCCTTAACAATGCCATGTTCAATAATCAAGAATAGTCCTTCCAGCAAGACTCGGCGCTGGGTTATAAAGCTCGGTCTACGTAGTCTTGGTTGGAAACGAACGTTTCGGACTTCATCAGAGCTGAAGACTGGTCGTCGTCTAGTCCTGATCTTAATCCGCTGGATTATGATTTATGGTCAGTTTTAGAGAGTACGGCTTGCTCTAAGCGCCACGATAATTTGGAGTCCTTAGTAGTAGTAGGATTGGCGGTGAAGAATTTTCCCATGGAAAGAGTGCGTGCTTCTATTGATAATTGGCCCCAACGTTTAAAGGACTGTATTGCAGCCAATGGAGACCACTTCGAATAAGCTTTTTATATTTTAAATTGTTTTATATTTATGTATTAAACTAACACAGTGTAAAAGTAATAAATGTTATTTGCAATAGAAAATATTTTTTTCTTTGTTTCAGTATTTATGGCAAGACTAGGTACATATGTATCGTTCTAGAGTTTGATTGCAGGACGCCTTTAGAAGAATTTGTAGCCACAGGAATACATATATGAAGTTCTTGTAAAAATCCTTACAATACATATAAGTAATACGTATAATTTAGTAGGTAGTAGAGCCACGCTGAAGTTATTAATGATTTCAGCATGAATTGGTCGGCTCGCCCGGGGTAAACCACCCGCTCACAGAAAACCGACGTGAAGTAACAGTGCTTGCATTGTTGCGTTTCGTTCGGTCAGTGAGAGCGCCGGAGGCCCACCTCCCTTACCTCTTTCTCCTCCCCTCCCACCCCCTTCCCTTCTCTAAACACTGGCTGGTAACGCACTTACGATTCCCCTCGTGTTGCAAGTGTCTATAGACGGTGGTGATCACTCAGGTGACCCACCTGTTCGTTTGCCTGCTATGATATAAAAAATATACATAAAATATAAATGCGAATGTAAGTTTTTTTGCCAGTTACGCTTTCCCGCCTTAACTACTCAACCGATCATCATGAAACTTAACCCACACGTTGTTACACACGTACAGAAAAAGACGTACATATTTATACACAAAAAAATATTGTTTTCGAGGGATAGGTTAAATCTACCTTAACGCCAACGAAGCAGAGAACAAAAGCTGGTAGTTGATAATCCGATTATTTATATTACACTTCAAGCGCATTTTGTTCTATTATTTATTTATATTAATATACTATGTTCAGCCTTTCAAAATAGATGTTTTTCAATGTCTTTTAATTAAAATTTATGAGACGAAAATACAAAATATTCGCTTTAAGGAAAAGAAAATAATAATATATTTAGGACACACTTTTATTTTTCTAAATATGCTCAATAGTCATGATACAGGTATCTCAAAATATTATAAAATTATAATTATTTTTAAGGCTTTTGATAACCTATTTGTTTTTGATAGTTCAATGTGTAGAATAGATCCCAAAATGCTATTCTTTCATTAAAAGGTCTCGTTTGAAGACTCATGTTCGTGTCTATATTCATGTAATATCTTATATCTTTTGAGACAGGCGTCCATTTCACTGGCAGTAGATCTGTTGTTTGGGGTGTCGGATTTCTAAAATATTAATGGATTTAATTATTAATAAATAGGCTTGTACGTACATACTTAGCCTTGTGATAGAAGTTAGAAATAGTAACAAATATAATAATTATTATATCATATTTATGGTGAATGTTCAACGATATATAGTGTTGTTACATTAAAATGTGTGTATGACCATGGATTGAATAATTTTAATATCAATATTTATATGAATTCTAGATAAGCATACATTAAAACATCAAAAATTGTTGTGATCGAGATACATACCCGAATTTAACAAAATTCGCCCAGAGTGTAGTAATTCGGTCAATGATAAGTTGATCTTCAGGCGTAGGGTCTTCACGTTCATAGGACAAATCAAAAAGATAACCAATCTCGTCAGCGTGTGATGCACCTCCTTCCGTAATATTAAGTCTTTTTTTAACAAAATTTCTACCACCCACATATGAGAACACATAAAAGTAAACGCTTGAAGCTCCATTATCTATGAATTTTTTAATACTTCTTTCTGTTGGATGGGTAAAAAGAAGGTCTGAATCGAAGTTTTGTATATTCCATTTAACTTCGACGTCTATTGAATTATCACCATTGTAGAAATTACGCACGATTTTTTCCATCTCAACTAGTTCTTTATCATCGAAATTGAAATAAAGTTCTAATTGATTATGAAATATATTGAGGTTGTTAAAATATTCAGGTTTTTTATTTGCGTAGTTTAATAGCCATTCATCATCGTTATATCCTATTAAGACAGGAATCTGTGAAACCTTAGATACTCCGATATTTATTGGGTAATCAGTGATATATCTATCTATATTATTGTAATCTTGTTCAACGCAAGGTCCTAAAGACAAGTTTATATCGGACGATGCAGCAATAATTAAATTCGTGTCGATTGTTGAAAGGAATTTAAGAGCTTTCGCAGTGTCATTTGTTGCGAATCCTAGATGAGCGGATAATTTTTGTGCTGCCGATCTATCCGAGTCTGTGACTACCCAAGGTCCAGCAGCAGAACCACTTTGCAAGATAACTTGATTGAATAGAGTCTCCTTTGTGTAATGTAAATGTAGATCCACTAAAGTACTTCCAGCACTATTACCGGCTATTGTAATTTTTTCAGGATCACCTCCAAATGCGTCTATGTTGTTTTTTATCCATTTTAATGCAGTTCCTTGATCCTTGAGACCCTGGTTACCAGATACTTCCGGTACATCAAGACACATAAAACCATAAGGACCCAATCGATAGTTTATTGTTACTAAAATTATGTCGTGTTTTACTAAGTAGCGTGGTCCGTAGATATATCTACCAGCGAATCCAATTGAGAAGCCTCCTCCGTAGATCCAGATTAAGACGGGTAATCGATTTGTTAATGTTGCAGAGTTGGGTACATATATGTTTAAATGTAAACAATCAAGACTTCCTACAATGGTATCGTTAAACTCTTCAATTTGTGGACATATAGCAGAGTCATCGTAAGCTTCGAATACTTCATTAAATCCAGGGTGTGGTATTGATGGCTATAATTTAAAAAATGATGTGCTCATTATTTTTATTAATGAAAAAAAAAATGCAGTAAATATTCACTATCAAATTCATACTAATACACAATGCTTTACTTAGTTATTGGTAAATTATCTCAGTCTTTAAAGTGTCTACTTTTAATAAGTAAGTTATTTTATATTTCGACGTCTGTCTGAACTGAACATCGGTAATCGGTGTTACAGTATTCTCTGTTCACACCCCCTACAAAAAGTTCATCTCAAAAGCCGCAAATATCACATAAATGATATCTAGCTACTTTAACAAATTAATAATATGATTTTGCTAACAGTACTTACGTATGCATAAATAGGGCTATCAAAATGAAATATAAAATTATTTAGATATAAAAAAAATAATAATGATAATAGAGACAGTAAGTTCATGTAGGTACTCACTCCAAAAGGATTAGCCGGGTCTACTGTTGCGTAAGGTATTCCCATAAACATGGTGTAATCCCCATCAGTCGCTCTTAAACCTCGGATTAGTCCTACGTCTAAATAGAGTAAAGGGTCAATTCGTGCAGTCCTTTCAACATTTTGTAAAATATTGAATACAATAATTAACAATTTAAAAAGTATTCGATGTGACATTATGCTTAATTCAACTTATGGTAATCTGTAAATGCTCAATTTCTATAAGAACATTCTTGTGCGTAACATTCTTATATCTATCAATAGATATCCATGGAACTGAACGTCAAGATGAATATTTTTACATGTATTACGAAATTTGCGACTTATTATATTTTTGTGTTAAAGATTTTCATAATATATAGCGCAACTGCGGATGATGTCAACAACCCTCAAGGGTTCAATAAATTGTATTATTGCAATTATCTTAGTGCGTCTTATATGCTCGTTTACGTCATATAATCGTCACCTCGTAGCTCTTGTACGTTATAACAACAACGTGTTTAGATGAATAGAATCTAAGACATATCCTTTTTTGTATATTTCTTCAGTTTAATGTTATCTCGGAAACGTTCAACGTTGCAGATCATGATAGAAAATCTGTTTACGGAATAGTGACTTCTTCTTCTTATAGTGATGGCGATATATGCGCGGTGTACAATTCGGCCAGTGTCTTGGGATTAAAAAACAAAACGAAGGAAATTTACCAGTAGTATACTTGAATCTTTCCTATTGAGATTGTAGTTTGTTTCTAAACCGGATTAACTAAAACAAAAGGGCATCAAAACATAAAAACAGCCATACAATATATTCCAACTACCACTAAAATATAACACTGTATCAAGTGTAAATGTTACATTAGTACCTATATAAAAGATCATTATGTTACATACAATGAATTTGGGTAAGATTTTAATAAAGAGAGTATTTATTAAGGAGAGCAAACTTTTCATGTTAGTAGGACAGGGACTATTACATGGTAAAACATCACACAAGGCAAAACGAAGATTAGGGTAGGGTAGTTTAAAAAAATATACCGTCATCCAATCCACACTCACAAAAGGATTGATTCCTGATTCAAAGTTTTGATAGATAAACTGCTGTACATACGTGAACTAATAGCATTCGACATAAGGTAGATCAAGAACTTTTATTAGTAAACCTAAATTTACAAAACCAGGGCTTTAAAGGAATTTCAGTTTGTATTTCCCTGTAGTGGTTTGCTTTATTGGACCTAGCGAAGTTCCATGTTCCTGTCCTAAGGTGCATATACAGTCTGGATTGAGGGGTTGCTTGAGATGGTTCAGTAACTATTTTTTGAATAGGTTCACGATGACTCTCGGGATCTGTAGGTCGTCTAGATCCTGTTTGATTAAACTTTAAATCAGATCGAGTTATGATATACTAATTAAGAAGCCGTTGGTCAGAGAAACCTGGAAGATCGGGCAGACGTTTGGAGATTCTTTGACAGTTTGTAAACAAAAAGACACTTACCCTTGTATTCATAAATATAATACACCACCAGAAAGATAACCAATGTAGTAATAGCAAGAATGATCCGAATAATAATTTAAAGACAGCCAGTCCAAACTAACACGTGTGTCAATTAATACTTCTTACAGCGGAATCGGAACAATGCCGTAATAAGACAATTGCTATGTTTATTGTGATAATAACTGCCAGATGTTATTCGAATAAATACAGCCGGCCTTTCGCTATGACGAAATTATCTCTCTTAACAATAAATAAGGCCGCTATATTTAATATGTTTAAAAATACCTTGAACTCTGTAAAATATGTAATTTTGAAAAAATATTGTGTTCTATAGAATTCTAAGCTCCTCCTATAACGCTTCGAGAGTTATTTTTTAATAACCATGGCTTTAAAATTTAACAACTGATTCCTATAAAACTGGATACAAATATAGCAATGCAAAAAAAATGTAATGATCACGTACAGAAACGAATGGGAAGCCAATTGAGAAATTTAAATACAATGTTAATAAATATTTTCGTGGCAAAGGTAAATTAACAGGGAAATTGATGTATTGACAATATGGTTTAGCTAGACGTCGTAATTCAGACAGCATTGACAAAATGAAAAATTACATCTGGACGACTTTATTTCACAGAAGTGATCAGAGTCTCGGTGTGATTGGATGAAGGAACAAACAGCGGATTCATAGTTAGCAAACATCAAAAGCTGTCGCTTTAAAAAAAAAATAGTCAATCCAAGTTATGAAGACCTGAGCCGAGATGAATTATTGAACAGTCGCTTAGGAGGTTATACGCAAATTTGTAGATTGGCTACAAAATGGTACTCAACCGGCAAAAAGGTTTTGAATATAGCGACGGATATTATTATTTGTATGCTTTATGACGGACTGCCGAGTACCTACTCCATGGATAACGCAAGTTTTGTGCAAGGATATAGGCTCTTAATCATATCATTTTTGCGTAAAAGCTGATGCTAACCGCATAAAACATGCTGAACACTCTTTATGACATGTAGCGAAAAGACATGTGGCACCTTAAAATCAATCCGAAAATAAAATAAGGAGGAAAATTACAATTTTGAAGGACAGCTATATGGTTGTGAGATAGAAGACTGAAGGTTAAAAATTTTGACATGTCCAATTTTGCAATATGTTCACTTCAATAACACGTGGCAACAATTTAACCGATATTTCCTTGAAATATAATTTTTCGAAATGGCATTCAGAATAAACACAACAATCTGTAATGTTTTTTCTTGAAAAGTTAACCACACCTTGAACATAATATTTTGAAGAGAATGACGTAAATAGTGGCCAAAAATCATATCCTAGAGTACCATTAGTCTTTGTTTCATTAAAATCGGTTTCTTTTTTCGCACTGACTACGCTACTGACCTACCAAGGTCTTAACAGCTTCACCGGACTACCGGTTCACTCTATCAAAACGTATTGTAATGACGACCGAATGATGATCGAATGACAACGCGAGTTAAATACGAGAGAAAAGTAGGTAAGCATATGCATTTCTGTGTCATTAAGAAACCTGAGTATTTTGTAGTATATATCATACCTTTTTTCTATATATAAATAAAATGACAGAGGTCTGCTGTTGTACGTGCATCATACAAAAACTACAGGATAGATATTGGGCCAAATATTATAGTTTTATTTCATAGAAACTCGGTTCCAATCTAAAAAAATATCACGTTAACTTAATTTAATTTAGATCTATTTAGATTATGAGAAACCACGTTTTTTTGTAATTATCACGTGTTTAGTAATGTATGAAGTGGGGTAAGCGGTGAGGTGCGCATGCGTAGGGGGGATGAAGTAAAGGGATAAAAAAAAATTTAAGCAAAGTATATTTTTGCTTCCCATTTTTTTATGATTTTTCATTGTACATAAAATGTATTATTAATACATACACAAAAAAACGTAGCCAGTTGACAATAAAATAAATACTTGTTCCTAAAAAACATGCGTTTGTTTAAAAGATACGTTTTAATTTGATTAATGACAGTTAGTGTATTTTTATAATAATATAATATTAAAATATATATCTGCTTTCACTGCGGCAACGCCCACCAAACCTTCCAAATTAAATTTACACTATCGCTCGACAGCAACGTGTTCACGTTTTGTTTACAGTATTCATAACTTACACATTCCCTATGCACTGTTAACTGGGGCGCAAGCGAACCGAACTGTCAGTCGTTTTCCTAACATTGAACCATGAGCATCAATATATAAAAAAAAAACAATATTTGTAATAAAATAAAAAGTGAAACCAAAGTATTCCACCGATAGTAATTTAGAGATCCAAGTATTTGGGATGGTGTCTAAGAAGGCTTTGTTGGTGTCATGTCACGGGCTGGTGTGGCTGGTGGCATTAGCGCTTACACTCTGGGCGGGCGGTGCTCGAGCAGCTGCACGCTACGACACTGCTACACCGTACACTCCGCCAAGTAACAAATACAAATACATACCTTTACAGTGAGTTTTAACTTCAATTATTTTATGACTCTGCCTGTTAAGGGCTATATAGATGCATCGGATCTTAACGTATAGTAAATCTGTAATGACATTCTATTTGATCTTGATGTTATTATTGACATAAAATCATTACTTGCAATGTGGACCTATATTTTA
The DNA here is from genome assembly GCA_036509395.1 of Antheraea yamamai. Lineage (NCBI taxonomy): Eukaryota > Metazoa > Arthropoda > Insecta > Lepidoptera > Saturniidae > Antheraea > Antheraea yamamai. The sequence continues at coordinate 15,347,412 of AP028428.1, read as the reverse complement.
ATTTAAGTTATGTAAAATCAGGCTATTTTTGGTGTTTGAGATTTCGATCACGTGAAAATGGTTTTGAGGTTCCATAATTGTCTTATTTGGATTTAAAGTGGACCTATTTAAGTGTCGGTTATCTTTTAAGAAATCGCATTTTTTTATATATATCATAGGAGGCAAACGAACAGGTGGGTCGCAAGTGCGTTGCCAGCCTGTCTTGGGGGAGAGGGGGAGTAAGGGAAGGGGGAAGGGGAGGGGAGGTGGTCTTCCGGCGCTCTTACTGACCGAACGAAACCCAATAATGCAAGCACTGCTACTTCATGTCGGTGTTTCTGTGAGAGGGTGGTACTACCGGTCGATCCGACCCATTCATGCTGAAAACATTAAGAGCTTCAGCGTAGCCTCTACCAGCGATGATGGTATAATTGGTAGCGTTGATAGATGTGGGTTCGAATCTTTGTAATTAAGTCGGAGTTAGTCCCGGTGAAGGGAAACATTCTGATGAAACGATAGCATGGTGTTAGGGTTCTTTGTAAGTCAGCCTGACTAGCTACCATCCTCAGGATTAAAATCTGTAGCCAGATGCCTGTTAGTGTGTTCCACCAGTTGCACTTGAGAACCAGTCCCCTCTAGGTTTCGCGTGTTTATCATCTTAGACTACGTCGTCATTTAATATGAGATGAGATTATCAAAGGCTAAACCTATATCTTATAATAATCTAAAATCTGCATTAAAATTGATTAGCAGTTTTTAAATTAAGCACACATTGTAACAAGGAAAAGTTACGGTTATATTGCATACTGACGGAGACGTTCGGCATTGCACGGATTTTAAATTCCTTCATTGATAACATTTCGGGTAGTATTGATTTATTATTACTGAAAATTTTTAACAATCCAATATACCACTAACGGAGTTATCAAGAACATTATAAAGTTTAATGAAAAAATTGTTCAAACAAACATACGATATATTTTGTAGATTGGTGTAGGTATAAATTTTGTATTACTAGGCATTGTGCACTTAATACTATATACTAACTTATCCCATACGAATATCTCATTGTAGTTTTAACTATTAGTCTGAAAGTAGTCAATATTTTAATAAAGAATAATTACAGGAAAATTAATATAATCAAATAATCGATGTATAGTGTTTTCTAAAAATTAGGAGTACATCGCATAACCAGCTCCTTGATGAAATTTGTAAATTCCAACGGTATTTAGTAATAATATTCGACATGTTTTGTTCTGTCATGCATATCCATTTTATACCAGTAGATCAATTAATGTATTAATTCATGATTAACTAATTATGTAAACTATAAATTACTGTTCAGAATTTGTCGCTAATCTTGATCACCTGATTGTGAAAGTTTTAAAACTAAACATTTTCAGTCCCAACGAAAATGGCTACGAAACGAAATCATCCACATCAGAGATTGAAGACACACAAGAAGGCAGCACTGGCGTGGCACCTTCGGAATTCATCCTATCTGCAATGCGTACCGTGCTTGAGGTCTTAAGGAATGTGAATAAGCAGAGGTCCATGAACAAAGCTGTTCCGGCTATTAACAACACTACTACCGCTACTGTAAGTAAAATCAAAATAATTATCTCTATTTAGATACATTGCATAATGGTTATTTGTTATTTACAAAATAATACTTTTGCTTGAAAGATATCAAAAGCAATTAACTTCCCAAATTTTTATCAGATAATAATGAATTTTAAATAGAGAATTATTTTTTTGATAGAATCATTTCTTAGTTTACAAAAATGTATTGTTTTTGTTCGTCATCGCTCTCGGGTTCTGCTCGGTTGCTGTTGTATCGATTCGGAACATTATCCTGGAAGATTTATTTGTAGGGCTTACCTGTTCTACCCTGTAAGAATAAAGAATCAGCAATGGCTAGTGGTAGCATAATCAGATCAATGATAGATGGGTTACAACAAGAAGTCCGAATCGTACATAGATTGGGATGAAACCGTAGCATTACATTACCATATTACTTTTTCCATGTTCGCTCGACTTGCTACCACCATTAAGTTCGAAGCTTCTCTCAAGGATAAATGTATTCTAGCATTAGCATTTGTAATTGAGTGCCTCCATTGCTTAGCCTGTTACAATATTACATTAAGTAAATTTGTGGTCTAACATTCTATTGCTATAGGTATAACGTAGGAAAAAAATATAGAAAAACGCTGATGGACTGTTGTATTTCATTTTAGCATTAATATATTATTGCATACTGAAAGCACTAAACGCTTATTTTGTAATTATAAGAAATGGTTACTAATGGTAACTTTGTATTTTGTACTTGTTGTTTTGTAGTACTGTGGCAACTTGTATTTTAATTCAGCTCCTCACTGTATGGCAGATTTTGTCAACGTTTTAACATCATTGAAAAAATGTTATTAATTATTTTTATTTATATTATATGATAATATTAATTATAAATGATCTTATATAATACTAGCGGGCCCGGCAGACGTTGTCCCGCTCTGATTATAAAACAATCCTTAACAAATTATATACGAAAATGTTCCTCATGAATCACTTTATGCACTGGTGAAAACAGCATGAATATCTGTTCAGTAGTTTTTGAGGTTATCGCGAACAGACGGACAGACAGACGCGGTAGGGGACTTTGTTTTATACTATGTAATGATTATCAGTGACATATTTAGTCTATATTGAGGCTTAACATTTTGCCGACACAGCGCCTTTTGTTTTTATAATAGTTAAAATACAAATATGTACATCTTAATACATTAATGATAAAATTATTTACCTGTTTAAATGTAACTTTAATATTGTTGTTTATTTAATAGTGTGTTTTAATGTTGTTTACTATACCGTTGTGAATGTGTATAAGTAATTTCACGTAACAAAGTATCACTTTTTGGAAACAACGGTGTTCAATTCAATTCAATGAAATAAACGTTTATCATGTAAAGAAGAATCGCTGAAGCCATTAGAAATCTGGCGAGGAAAGAAGGTCAAAATACGGTATTAACTGAAGTAGGTGACCCAGTGTCACCACACCGTCAGCTAATCAGTCTACGTGTTTGTACAAACTATCTGTGTGATTTACATGCCCGCGTAAATTAAACTAGAACGCTTTTTCAATTTATCCTATATAATCATCTTATAAACATTTTACTGGCACGGAAAAATGTCCAATTATTGGTTATAATATTTAATTCGACATTGAATATTTCTTAAAAAATAAAACCGCGCTTGTCGTGATATGATATGTTTTATAATCGGCATCAAATTGTAGTACAAATATTTCGAATATCATTACATAGTATAAAACAAAGTCCTCTACCTCATCTGTCTGTCTGTCTGTTCGCGATAAATTCAAAAACTACTGAACGGATCTTCATGCGGTTTTCACCAGTGGTTAAAGTGATTCATGAGGAACGTTTTAGTATATAATTTGTCAGAGATAGTTTTATAATCAGGGCGGGACAAAGTCTGCCGGGCCCGCTAGTTATTAATATTTTAGCATTTTGATAACATTTTTTAATATTGGTGGGATATAAAGACCCCTTATGCATTATAGAAAATCAGTTAAACTTCATAGTCTGAAAACTAATATCATAACCTCATTCGTACACAATATACATATAATACGGTATCGAATTGTTTTTTAATTCATGTTCAATATATTGATTTATTTTACTTTCAGGCGGAACGGAAAAATCCTAAGAATAATAATACCTCGGTTGGTACCGGCCGTGGGTTCGAAGACTACTATGATGACGAACATCATCATTATCATGAAACAACCACCACCGCGAAGCCCATGAAGCAAGGAAGATACACTGATCCGTGGGCTGGATATTACGATTGGCTCATCAATGAGGGTTCTTTCAAATTTTGGAGTGTTTTCCAGGTAATATATTTTTTAATTATTACTAGCTATAGCTCTTGTTAATTTAAATTTGATGTATTCCTCGGAAGCAGTACTCTTTCTCTGTATCCCTGACAACGTGTTTACAATTCCATGATGATTCGTTCAGTAGTTAAGGAGTGAAAGCAAACAAATTCAAATTCTTATTAATGATATTAGTTAGGATTCTTCTTAACTTTCCTTTAATATAGACACTACATAATGTTACGTTAGTCAGTCATAAGACGGTACTAGTTTTAGGTATCGCGCTACATAGCTCGAAATTATGACGATTTCATACACTAGGTTCGACTCGCGAATTTAACTGCGCGTGTTATTCCTATTAATTACATTGATATACAAAAACCCAAATTGCACACTTAACGTCACATAAAAATGAGTGCACAATTTTGGATTATGTGTGTGAGTTTTTATAAACAGCGATGTTTTCTTCCAATGGGGTAGAGGAGCGAGCTGTGTTGTGCTTATATCTTTTCCTCTAGACATAAAATATATTGTTAAAATAATAAGCAACGTAGACAAAGTCGCGGGTATTAGCTAGTTTAAATATATTATTATAGAAAATGCACTAGAATAGTTTCCTATTTTTGATTTTAAATATTTATACTTTTACCAAAAATAAAACTAAGTGGTCGGTAGAATCTGATTGAAATATAAACAAAATATCGATATTATGTTATGTCATGTTTACACGAATAGAAGACACTTGGTCATTTTTAATGCTAAGCAAACTTTGATCTATCTGAATATAAATAGTTTCGACCTCATGTCCAGCGTAGCGCATCGTACCGAAAAATGTTGTTGTTAATTATTTTATGCAAAAAATAGTTATTATGACAGTGTTCGGTGCTTAAAATGTAGGCTCTAGTGGAAGACATAACATTGACACAATTTAAACGTCGCTGGCGTGACGTCGAGACAATACAAATGATCTAAAAAGACCTTGTGAATGTCGCTTGTGGAAAAAATTATTTCCTCATCTATATCATTTTGTTTCGTTATCTTTATCTGGTAAATAAATACACGATTTGCATTCTGAAGCGATGACGGTTCAGTTGGTAGCATGTTTGGACACCGCATCGACTGACGTAGGTTCGAATCCTAGTAACTGAGCCGAAGCTTCGCGTGGAGAAATATATCGTGCTGAAACCATAGCATACTGGTAGGGCTTTTAATTTTTTTTTTCATTTTTGTTGAAAATTTGTCAACAAGCACCTATAGGTGTATTCCGGCAGCTACACCTGAGCGCCAGTCTCCCCCTGCGTCTATGATCGATATGATCATATGAGATCAGCATCAGATGTGGTCAAACGCTTAAGCATATAAAATATTGTAAAAAAAAAACAAAAATATCTTTATATATAAATTTCTTCTGTACGTGTGTATGTCACTGAACTCCTCCTAAACGGCTGGACCGATTTTAATGAAATTTTGTGTGAGTGTTCGAGTGGATCCGAGAATGGTTTAGATTCACAATTGGCGCTGCGGTTGAATTTTAGATCATTTTTTTTTTATTATCAAGGCAGGACAACGTCTGCCCGGCCCGCTAGTATATTAATAAGTACAATGATTGATATTATATTTGAAATTTTTATATTGATTGATAAGATAGCTTGATATTCCACACAATAAGATTTCCGCAGATCGTATATAGGTATGCTTTGTGTTAACATTTTTAAAATAGGCAATAGCAAGAAATTGAAACTTGGGATCTTGTAGATAATATTTTTTTAATTAGAGTCTAATGTATGCCTACATTATATTAATAAGTACCAGTGACTTCTTTCGTGATAAATTGCAATATAAAATTTAATAACAGTAAAATACAAACTCTCGTTACTCTTACTATGAAAAAAGAAACATTTAGTTGTGACACAGAGTAACAAAGCTGCGAGCAGTCCGCATAAGCTTTCTATGAGGTTAACAACTGTTATGACGATGGCTCAAATGGTTCATGGTTTAGTTGTATATACCAACATCAATATTCATTTTTATTTATTAGATATTTGAATTCGGGTAGATTTTTGAAAAACAAAGTTTAAAGATTTCTTTTTTATCAAATTTATTCTATGTAATAGAAGTAAAGGTTATAAGTGTGTGTAAAAGGTCAATAATTTTAAAGTATGATACATGTAAATTGTTATTTATTGATATACATTGATAAAAACCATAGCCTATATTTTTGTTACAAAAATTCTGTGCGAAAATCTATAATTTTTTTAAAAATAATAATTGTAGATGTAAATATTCCCTTAATCTTTTTGTATGTATGATTGTAATTATTTTCTTATCACAGAATAATTTTTTTGGCAATTACAAAGTGACCACAGAAATTTACGTCTACATATTTCGAAAGAGATCGCAAGTGTTTATGATTATTGATTGTGCTTCAGATGATATAGGATCAATGATATATCGCTTTCTTTTTTATCTGCAATCTCAAAAAACACGAAAATTCTCAAAACTCACAATAATAATCCGCTACTTCTGTAAATTGCGTTAGATTCTCACGTGTATGTTCATGTCTCCAACCAATTTTTTGATTGGATTATTTTTTGATATGAAGCGGTACGAGAATTATTACATAAAGAAAGTGTGGCCGTTATGCCTCCACAGTCCATACCTTCCATAAGCTTTACTTGTAATATTTGTGATATTTAAATACTACAAATATACTTATAAATATGAATATGTATATTGGACACATTAAGCCAGAAGTAATGCCTCCATACAAATTAAGTTTAAAAAAACAAATTAATGTTTTACTTTTCAAAATTAAAGGAGATATTCTCTTTTATTTTTCAGCTTTTCACCGCAGCTCTTCTTCTATACGCTTGTCTGTCCGCAATCTACTATGCGAAATTTAATCCTATCATCCCAGACTACAGTACAGAGTACGATGACTATTTCTTAGAGCGGACAGTTGGAAGAAAAGCCAGAAGCTTAGATGCGTCTGAACTCCCTTCTGGTCTAAATTGGATTAACCCTATAACATTTCAATTCATATTAGACGCTATATCTAAACATTATGATGAAGATTAGTTATAAGTGTTCGATGTCGAATGTTTTCAGTTTAATACAGAGCAACGATCACAACAATGTATAAGGTAAGTAGGGATACGCAAGAAAATTAATTATGTTTGACAACCGGCGCGGCGGTATTCACCGACAAATTAATAGAACATTTGTAAACAAAACAATTAACTTTTAAAACGTTAACTTTTAACTCTCGGTTATTTTGTACCGACGACAAATTTCAGCTTTAAGTTTAAGAAAAGAAAACGACAAACCGTAGCAAGTGCTGTCATGGTAACATTTTCAAATTTACTGACATCCTCAATAATTGAGATGTTACTTGGAAAATATGAATTTGTCTTCTCCTTTGTGGTGACTTTTCATCAATTTGTTTTAGTGTTTTTTTTTGCAAGCATTGTCTTAACAGTTTCACCGGACTACTAAGGCGTTGTGCTTAAGGCACTAAGCCGATTTTATTTGACAACTAGCTCAAGGGTGCACGGCACACCTCGGCTTGGGCTGAAAATATTAATCGTGATTCCATACATGACTCTATTATTACTAATAAAAACAATTTTAACATTTATAATTTTGCAAATATAATTTTATTAGGTAATAATACAAACCTTTAACGTGGTTTTATAAAAAAAATGTTACAGTCTTGTTGCTCTGTGGTAAACATTATTTATTCCTTTTAAGTTTATATTAAGACTTCTTTATTAACAATGTTATTGACATGAAATCAATAAAAGCCCTGATTTGACAGAACTTAATTGTAAGTACTCATTGAATCGGGTTTTTATTAAACAATATTGGATTCAATGTACAATAATATGAATAGTTTAAATTATTTGTATAAGTAGAATACATGTAAAAGTAAATAGAAAAGTCTATATAAAATATGCTCAAATTTAGTTCCTAGATATTGAATAAAAGATATTTTTGTAAACTTGTTCTTTCATTCTAAGGTATTTAAGTTTGTTTTGTTTTTGCATTTCATTTGTTCGATAAACTGCCTGGACTTCATATTAGGAAAACATTTGTACGTACATATTTTATTTATTTACTGTTATTCTAGAATTTGGGTTCTATTTATTTAGAATTTAGATTTTTATATTACAAATAATATAGTCATGGTTATATAAAACTGTTTTTTTTTAAATATTTTTTTTTCTATAATTTTATTTACATTCTGTTTAAATTGTAAGTTATATTAAATTATTAGATAAAATTATATTAGACTAAAGATGCGTGATTTTATTGCAACACGCATTGAATTCTCGGTGATAAATCTAAATATTTTACGTGTACATTCGTATTTAATCGGAGTTTTTAACCATTTTACATTGAGTATTAAGGACAGTAAATAATTAAATCGTGAACATGTTAATTACTCATCGTTTCGTATGTATAATTACAAAGTCATGTTTCGGAAGTAGCGTATTGACTTGAAATTTTATAATATTTATTATTACTTTTAAGATATTTTTCTTTAAATACCTGTTTGTGCTATTTAAAAGTGACGTGCGACTGACAGCTGCATAGAACAGAATGATGTCCCGAGTTCGATGTCCGATCGCTACGTGCTATCGCCACCTAGGATACACTTAGGATATAACTATTATATGTAAGCTAGCATTTGCGTCGCTCAGTTTTCATACTTGCTTAGGACGACTCGTCTATTTTCATTCTTGGACTTGATAACTAGTGTTAATGACCTTTGACTTAGATATTTCTTGAGTAAGTTGTGATGGTACCTAATATTAACTCTAATGATAGTTGTTTGTTAATAATTTTATTAAATTTAAATCTTTTATTGTATTTGTACAAAGCCAACTACAATTTATATGAAATAGTTTAAACTTATATGAAAAACTTTATTTAATTTATAAACATTGTAATTCAATATCCAAAAGTTTTAAATAGTTAACAAATAGTTGCTAATTGCCGTAGTGTTCATTATATTTCGGGTATTTATAGTTTTTTTTTCGAACTGTCTACGCTATTGACCTAGCGAGGTCTTAACAGCTTCACCGGACTACTAAGGTGAGCGCTTAAGTCACTCAGCCGAAGGGTATTTATAGTTACATACGCATATTTATGGAAAATATAATTACAGATAATAATTACAGATAATTACAGATGTTGGATAAGGATCATATATCAATTAATCTATCTTACTTACTGGATGACCACGAAACAGTATTTACAGTCTGTTGTCCATTTGCCCGCATTCGCATTTTTCACTACAATTATTTTAAAGCGACTTACGTACTCATGAGTACAAACCGGTTGAATTAGGATGGTTTGTTTTTTTGTCGTGAATTGCGGTGAGGCGATGTTCCTCCGCAAGCGGTTGGGTTGGCGGGCTAGTTCAACGTTCAAGTGCAGTACGAACGCACATCGGAAGAGACCGCACCGGTACGCTGCTGCGCGCTCGCATATGCTACTTGCCGAGATTCACAAACTAATCAATAGAGTTACGGCACACGGACTGAATTACACAATATTATAAATAAACATAAAGACGTTTTTAGATTGTGTAGTGTTATCAAAGACGCTTCATTCATTATAGTTTGTTGGTTCTGAACGAGCGGAAATATTTTTGGGGTCGAAAAAGAAGGTAAACATTTTTTTACAGTTACTCCGAATACAGTTAAGATACCTAAATAAGTTTTTAAAGAATTGGTTGACAATGTATTTTTAATTATTCTATTGTTACAGAATCTATTTCAATTTTGAAGTTATTTTTATTTCTTTTGAGGTCATATAGTTCTGTAGTAATATTGAAGTCATTGTATATTCTGTTATTCTCAAAACGATGTTTCTTTCAAAATTATTTACCAATTAAAAAATACTTATAAACAGTTTCGCTTGTAAAAGACTTCAACGAGGTATATTGGTACAAGTTTACGATTTCCTTATTAATTATTTTTTTACGTGTTCCAATTTGTTTAGGATTTGTTGTCAGTTTTGTGAAAATGCTTCATAAAAACGACTATTTCGACACTAATAAATAAAGTAATGGTGCTTCCAGATTTTGTCATGGCTACTGATTTATAAGATAATATCATAGCTACAGATTATCCATAGCTTTATCTGTTATTCCAACGAAAAATAAAGTAAAAGGTAATAGTTTATTCTCTATTTGCTTTGTTTAAATGCTCAATAGTATATACGTAACCAGTATACCTATAAATGTAACTATGGCATTAAGAATTAAATTCTCTAATGTAGTTTGGTATACTAGAGAGGATATTTTAGTCCTTAGCGCAGATTATTTTATTCTTTACTAATGACAAGGAAGCTAATATTAGGATGAATAATTATATTGTGTTTATGATAAAAAACAATAACTTTCAGTGCCACATATTAAGATTTAGAATTTATTAAAGCATCTATTTCATAAATTATTTGAGGCTTCACATGAAAATCGGTGCTGAGTATATTGTAACACTCATTTCATGCTGTGCTTGAACCTCAGTGTTACTGAACTTGTGATTTCGATTTAATTTTTTTAAAGTTATATTTCTTTTGGCGCCTTAGGGAAAAATGATGAGAGTAAATTTTTACGATGCGCGCGCACACCATCACGAAGAACCGTCACTCTGAAGTTAACTTAACAAATTTATTACCATACCATATTCGAACGAATCCTTTAAATAACTGTATTTATATCTAGACCAAAACCAATACATATAATTATCTAAATAAAAAAATGTTTTGTTTGTTATTCGCGTACATATACGTACTTATATTACTAATTTAATTTGGTAACATTATCAGCTGACGGTGAAAAAAAATATCGTGAGGAAACCTAAATTTGAGAAATGTTCTTGTGGTACCACTATCGACGACAACTATCGCCATCGGTCCCTGATATCGCTACAGAATTCTTTGATTATCACGTAATTTATGGCTTATGTTTTATGTGGAAATTCCTAATAATTGTAGCTTGAGTTTATATAGCATATCTAATTTAATAAAAAACTATCAAACCCAAAAGAAACTTTTAAAAATCGACTTTTTAAGATTTAGTCGTTCAAAATCTTTGTATTTTAATAAAATAGTCACAGTAACTTCATGCACAATATGAAAAAAAGTAGCAAATGTATACGTTCATAATTAGTGATATTTGTTAATATAAGAAGGTCGTTAAAGTACTTCTAACAGTCAGCTATTAAATTCAAATTATGTCAATTAATGTTTGTGGTTAGAAGAATATTAATTGTGAATTAAATGTTCATTATTTTATATTTTACTGCCCTTTATGTTCCAAGATCCTAAGATTTTACATACCAGGTGAATGGTTAAGCACTCGAAGTATTCTAGGATATAATATTTAATGGTCCCATTTAACATATAAAATAATAATATCAAAACAAATATTAATAATAATAAAGAGAACCAAAGATGAAGTTGGTTCTAAGATTTTCAAAACTATAAACACAATCGTAATAAATCTAGGTGCAATGACCGGTGCCCAAAGCTGTAGCGGGCAACCCGGAGTTAATAGTTTTCAATAAAAAAACGGACAATAAACCCCTTTTGTTTTGTTCATGCCGTTCCCACGGTTACTTTCAAGTGAAAGCCAAATTATCCGGCGATCATTGACACTGTGCTCAAACTTAGAAGCTTAGAGGATTGCGTATAATTTTTGTATTTTTCTAGACAATTAGGTCAAATATTAAGCAAATATTTTTTTAGTAGATTTAGGACGAGAATCGAGTGCAGGCTATCCGCCATAAATATTGCTACTGTCTAAACTTTCAGCCTGTATATGTCTGAGTAATAGGGTGGGCCAAAAAACACTTTTAATTTTTTTTTTATTAATTACCATGAAAATATCGTCTGAGATGACGAAAAAAATTGTGTTAAAGTTTCAGCTCTTAATATTAATATTAAGAGGTGGCGCATTAGAGTTTTTCTTTTTTTCTTTAGTCCCATACAAAAAAATTCATATCTCACCATTCGTTGTTCGTACAGCAAAATTTTTCAAGAGTTTTTTGTAGGAAATTGAACGTTCTACAAAAAAGGTTTCCTTCATTTTTTTCGCACGCCTCGCCATTTTAAAGATATTCAAGATTGAAATTTAAAGATTTTAAGGTACATTTCTTTTTTGCTTCTGAATTTTGTAAGTCGTTGACAAATGGACGTTATGAAATGCGCAAGACATATTTCTACAGGAAATTAAATGCTCTACAAAAAGGGTCTCTTATGCTTAGTCGATTAGAATAAGCGTTTGAAAGATATTTATGATCAAAGTTCAATACTTATCGCTCTTACTAATTTTTCAACATTTTCTTCGGAAAATTTTAATATAATTCATTAGTTTCGAAGAAATTAATGCAAATTTAAGTTTTTATCAGCACAAAAATACTTTTATCTATTATTTAAATTATTTTTTATATACATGTACGTTCCGGTGGGCCAAAAAAAAATTCAAATTTGTTGAAAATGTTGAAAAATTAGTAAGAGCGATAAGTATTGAACTTTGATCATAAATATCTTTCAAACGCTTATTCTGATCCACTAAGCATAAGAGACCTTTTTTGTAAAGCATTTAATTTTCTGCAGAAATATGTATTGCGCATTTCATAACGTTAATTTGTCAACGACTTACAAAATTCAGAAGCAAAAAAGAAATGTACCTTAAAATCTTTAAATTTCAATCTTCAATATCTTTAAAATGGCGAGGCGTGCGAAAAAAATGAAGGAAACCTTTTTTGTAGAACGTTCAATTTCTTACAAAAAACTTTTGAAAAATTTTGCTGTACGAACAACGAATGGTGAGATATGAATTTTTTTGTATGGGACTAAAGAAAAAAAGAAAAACTCTAATGCGCCACCTCTTAATATTAATATTAAGAGCTGAAACTTTAACACAATTTTTTTTTCGTCATCTCAGACGATATTTTCATGGTAATTAATAAAAAAAAATAAAAGTTTTTTTTGGCCCACCTACTGAGTAATAACTTTTTCTGTAGTGTATATTTTCTAAATCACAGAAATTTTAGACATTGTCGTTTTTGATTGAAAATGATTAGCGTGTTCAGTGCCCATTAAAAATGTAAAGATGGCTACAGAATTGCACAAAATCAGAGATAAATCAGAGACAAAGAGGGCACTGGGTTATACAAAATCACTGTTTTAGCATGAAACAGTCTGGTAAGATTTCAGCAATATAATTTACATTATAATTGATGGTATCGTATCACATGATGTCAAAAATGTTCAATATTTTTCAACAAAATCTAGATCAAATTGTCTTATTGGAACGTCGAAGTAATCATTTTAATTATGAATAATTCTAGAGTAAATAATACATCGGACTATCAACTTCAAGAAAGAGAACCTTTTCAGTAAGCAAATAAAGTACATTACACGGACAAGCATGTTGTTATTTCTTATTCAATGCTAATTTTCTCCGATAAATTACTATAGCGTTTTTGTAGCACGACATAGCTGTCGTATGCATGCAGATTTGAATTTATTCTTCTTTAAGTGATGTCATGGTTAACATAACTTCATAATGTTACAGTTACCGTTGCGTGATATGACACGCACATCGTGGTGCGTTAGAAAATAACGTTTTAAAACATTTACCTTGCGAATACAGTTCTTTTACAGTAATACGCATATAGTATTTTGTTGAGCTGGCTTTAAACGAAACTATATATAATGACCTGAACAGTTTGAGCCATTTGTTCACGGTTTAGTTAATTATCCGTTACTAATTCAAGTTTCTACTATCATTAGATAACGCGCTGACTCAACTGTTTTGTTGTCATCTGCTTTGTTTAAGATAAAATTTTACAATTTTTTCATTTTTAAAATGTACAGTAGACAATTATTTCTTGTAGCTGTAAGTAGGTGTAGGAGTGTAGGTGGTAGTGTCACGCTGAAGCTATTACTGGTTTCAACATGAACGAGTCGGCTCGTCCGGGGTAGTAACACCCTTTCACAGAAAACCGACGTGAAGTAACAGTGCTTGCATTGTTGCGTTTCGTTTGGTCAGTGAGAGCACTGGAGGCCCACCTCCCCTCCTTTCCCCGGTCCTCTCTCCCCTCTTCCCTTTGTCCAAATACTGGCTGGCAATGCACTTGCGACTCCCCTGGTGTTGTTAGTGTCTATGGACGGTGGTGATCACTTAACGTCAGGTGACTTACCTGTTCGTTTGCCTGCGATGTCATAAAAAAAAAGTAATTAATAAAATAGTCGTTAGTTTAAAGAGCTCGAACATCAAATGACATTATTCATAAATTATTGTAAATAATTTTATTATACGGTGATATTAATACAGTTATAAGTCGACTAATATATGCGTGTATATTATATGATATGCATGAATGTAAGTTTAGCATATACATTACATGACCCAAGCCTTCTTCAACTGAACGTTGCTCACTTAACTGAACGAAAAACAGCGAAAATCCAATTAATGAGATGATACGGCCCGAATTGCCCCAATGAATCATAGCTATACTACCCATGTAGAAAAACTTGCAGGTGTCTCATTTCGGCACATCCTATTTTTTATCGGTCACATACTAGTTATTTGTAGTTTACTGATCGAGTCAATAAAAAAAGAAATTTATATTTACATTTAGTACTACACTAATAAATGTGTCTAGTCTTTGTTAGTGGGAGAGTTTAAGCGCGCGTGTTTCACAGGTTTTATTGTCTCGATGTATCGCGATGGCTTGCACCGTACACCGTTATGCGATCAATCAATTTCTTGTTATAGACCGTTAAATTAGTTTTCAGACCGGTCCGTGATATACACTAACATGCCGAATTTGAATATATAATTTTTGGACCAAAACGTATCATCTATACTTCGACACTTAATATTATAAAGAGGTAAAGTTTGCGAGGCTGAAGGGGGTAATCTCAGGAACTACTGGTCCGATTTGAAAAATTCTTTCAGTGTTGTATATTCCTCGTTTGACAAAGAAGGCTATATATCATCAAGCTAAGATCAATAGGAGCGGAGTACAAATGTAGAATGTTTCAAAATCGGGGGTTTTTTCCTCTTGAGAGCTTACGCTGCGTGTTAGCGTTAGCCAAAAGTCGCTATTCTACGCGGACGAAGTTGCGGGCAGAAGCTAGTTCTTAATATATTATTATACAGGTTCAAGTTACTTTAATCTTCCACAACAATTAATATTTGGTTTAGACATTTAATAGATAATAATCTTTTTTTTAAATCTTTTTCAATAAATTTTTTTGCCGAAAATGTACGCAAGTGGATCACATCAGAACGGCTGCACCTATTTGGATAATTCATTTTTGATCTGTTTGTAATAGTCAGGACAACTTTGTATGAAAAAAAAATGTTTATAAAAAATGGGTAAGAAACGTGAAAGATGTAGATTAAAGAATCTCCATATAAAATAGTAAACGAGTGATTAACGCAAAATATTGATAGAATTAAAAGATAGACGTACAATTGGTCAGTTGTCATTTTCTTACATGGTCGTATTGTAAAAGGAAGATCTACTCTATTTTTCTTTGTCAATACAACCGTGCAAAGCCGGGCCGGTAATTAGTCTTTAGACAGTATAAAATGAAGTCACTTCCGCTGTTTGTTCCCTTAGATTTTTTAAACTATTCAGCGGATTTTAAAACAGTTTGCAGATATATAAAGTGATTCAAGAGGAAGGTTTATATGTATGATACATAGATACTATAGTACAAAAATGACGAAAAATTCAAAGATTTCTAATGTGATGTCATAACAAACATATTTTTGTGCGCTTAAATCGCAAAAGCTGGCAAAACCTTACGAGATAGATCAAATTAATGTACTACGGAATTGTATATCTTAAAAAGATCGATAAAAAGTCTGCGATGGTATATATTTATCTCTAAAGCTAAACCTTTTATAAAAATAATTGTGTTATACACCAATATATTTTATATAATACAGTATTATTGCTTATTCAATACATTACATACGTCGTTTATGTCATATAGATCAAAACTACCCGTAACAGTATGTCATTAAAATGGATATCTACATTGGACCCCTTTTTTTTTACCCATGGGAAATCCTTAACGGATATCCATCTCACCGGGCAGCAGAGGATGGATATGCCCGAGTCGCACGGACTAAAACCCCATGGTACCTTCTTACACCTTTTGCCCGGAGGAGCAGGGACTGTCTAATCGACACTACGTTTGCTCCTCCAACAGGTGTTGTCCCCTCCTATGGGGCCCAAACTGCGGCCTGAGGGGTCAAGATGGTGGACCCCTCAAGGGGAAATCGGTGTCACCCCCCCTAACGAACTGTGGGAGTCGCATCAGCATAATGCAACTCCACCACATGGGCCTGTGCAGTTTAACTGCCTCGAGCGACGGACAGTGCTGGTGTCTATCGCCGCCAGGCCACAACTACGGCGGCCGGAGGTCATCGCCTACCCGTCGCCGCCGCGTAGTTCGTCGTACATTGGACCCCTGCGAAGTTGGGGCGGGTCGCTAGTTAATAGTAAATGTAGCAGTTTAAAGTCGAAGTAAAAATATTGAAGAGGTTACCTTAATTTTCTTCTAAAATTATGTTCAGGAAAAAATAAAATCAAACGCGTTCAATGTATCGAACATTTATTTTTATTAAAAAAATCTTACGTCGAAAACAAATTCATATTATGACGTCATTTAAATGTATTTTATCTAAAGAGGTATAACTCACCGCATATATTTAAAATTATTGCACGCTCGTGATTTTATATCTATTAGATAACAGCGAGCAAATGCACGTGTAATTGTTGTGACGTCATCAGCAAGGTCAACAGATTCACCCCGTAAGGACGACCGGTGCTGTCGTGATGAGGTATCTCAGCAGCTTCTTAGCGGCAGGAAACGATGCCTATATAATAATATAAAAACATATTATACGTCTTCAACAGTGGGTATAATTAGTCGGTGATTAAATTGCTTCACGGTGTTATGATCATGTTAGCTAGACTTCTTTGTTGATGCTTTGTCTCATTATAGTCGACACTATTATGACTTGTTTATATATTTCATTAAATTAATTACGTATATAATTAATTCATTAGAATATAACAATAAAAACATTATAGTATTTGTTATCATCGATTATAGTTAACTAGCTGTTACCCGCGGCTCCGCACGCACTTTTTTAAAATGCATTAAATAAATGTAAAATTATGAGTACACAACATTACAGAAATGCTTTTCCAAAAACATTTTTAAGTACGACACGCACGCCTTCTACTGTAACATATAACGTGTACATTAGATATGTGAATAATATCGGTGTATCGAATGGGATGGGATTTATCATCAGCAACATACCTGGAACTTTAACCTACAATATATCACCCTCAGTGCTCACTTAGACTATATAAGAAAGTAATTAAAATTGTAAGCTTATACATTATCGAACAATATGTGGTAAATCTTTTATAATATGGATATAATATGTCCGTATTGTCGATATAATTAAGTTAGTCTTATACGTTGCTATAATCACTGAGTTATGTAGAAGTAAGCGCTGTAAATAAAACAAAATGACCGCTAAATTGACCATAAAGATAATATAATTTAAATTACATACAAACATATGACTTTCAATTATGTATATGTATTCTTGAAGTCCAGTAAAGCATACATCTCACGCGCTTGTTTATAATAAACAAGATATTATTGATAAATTTCACATGGACGAATGCACGGGTAACAGTTCAACAAATAAAATAGAATATGTCAACCGCTATAATTTCGGATATCTGCCAGTAAAATTCCCGTTAACATAGGTCCAGCCGTTTCGGACATTAACAGTTCAACAAATAAAATAGAATATGTCAACCGCTATAATTTCGGATATCTACCTGCAAAATTCCCGTTAAGATAGGTCCAGCCATTTCGGACATAACCCGGAACAAACAAACAGGCAGACAAAATATAATAATATAAAATAACGACAAGCCTTTTAAAAACTATTTTTTTGTTATTTATACCCATATCCATTCACCAAAAAGTTGTTATTTTAAGCTCACATACACACACTTTAGTCTTCGTTCTCCGTTTCACAACCGATTTTTTTAATTTATTTTTTGTTTCATTTATATTGACGAGGTTTACTAAAACTTTTAAAACTTTTAGAACAAGTTGGTTATTTCCTTAATATTGGAACTTGAAAAATTAATTAATCATGGTCGAATTTCGACCATTACACGAGCACCAGTAAGTATAAGTGGGGGATATCCTAAACCTAACTAATGTTATTGATACGAATGTAAGTTTCTTTGTTTGTTACGCTTTCACGCTTGAACTACTCAGTTGCGTACATTGATATACAAAAACCCAGGATGCACACTTAACGTCGCACAGCTGGCACACAAAAATGAGTGCATAATTTTGGATTATGCAGTCATTTTAAATAGTCTCAGGTTGCTTGCGTCCTTATGAAAACAACTTTAAATCATTCAGGTAAGGTTGAATTTGCAAAATCATAAGTATATCGCATAGCTATAATAACCACGTGTGTATAATAGGGAGTTTTTGCGGCTGATTTTGACCGCTACTTTTATTCGAAACTGCGTCTTGGGTTCTTATATATCAATGATCGCGTATCATGGAATTCTGTGCACGTTGTGAAATATACAGAAAAGGGCATAGAGAATTTTCATCCACAAGTAAATTGTTCCCGAGAGACAGGTAAAATATATGTTAACTAAAGCGAAGCCGCGGGCACAGCTAATACATTAAAATTGAATTTAAACTGTCCCCATTTAGTTTCTTTTTTTGCTATTGTCACTTCCTTCAACAGTTTAGTATTCTGCTACGTTTTGGCGTTTGTAAGTCACCGTTTACATAGGTGCTAATCCATATGCTCAAATATTACATAAATACCTTTGTCGTAATTGTATGTTGGACACGTTTAGGTCACCGTTTGATCAGTATAATTGTACGCATGTGTACCGTACTGACCGAATTCCACATCGATTCGCGTTAACCCACCTACATTTTTAAGTTTTGTATAAACTTATGTTTGTCCAATTGTATATTTTAATTCAATAGAATGTCAACTGAACTAGATTTACTTATTACATTAATAAGCCATTGTTTTTAATGAGTTATACAATGAATACAATCATGATACATTGTAACTATGAATGGCATAATTAAGATTGTGGAATAATACAGTTTGCTTATTCTTCAAATCATCTTATTTTTCAAAGCGGACCAGTAGTTCCAGATATTATCCTACAACTTCACAAACTTTGGATCTTTATAATATCAGTATAGGTACACTAAGTTTGTGTGAAAAAATAAAATGATATGACACAATTTAACAAAAAAAATGGTTTATATTGTTCCTATTTTGTTTTTCAACATAGGTTCGCGCTTATCATATATACAACTATCAAGGAAAACGATGCAAGGTAACCCAAACGATAACATGTCGTGTCAAAAGCCCGAACCTAATTGAAATGACCAAAGACAGGTAGGTAGGATATAATTAGGTATGTATCTCAATTTAGTTTTATTATGGATTCCGGTGTTATGAGATATCCACTTTATATTTTGAATGGACATAATTATATATGAAATTTTTAACGATTTCGGAATTGTTTAATTAAATATTTACATCGGTTCATAATCTTGGCTTGTAAAATTTTATAGCGAAGATTTTAAAATATAGTTCTACACGAATCGACTACAATTACAACATTTTATTGTAAATAAAGTAAAGCAGTCGCATGACCGAAATGCTGTCTGATAAAAGGTGACATTGACATTCGTTTTCCACGCGGTAAGGCCGCATTGGCTCTGATAGTTTCGGCAAACGTTGAACTCTAGTAAATATTTTGTTTACTATCAGACGATGACTTCTTTTAGATATATCAAACACATCTTTGGTCTATGATATTATGGACAAAATAGTAGGTGCATATATACATTTAAATATTATTTTTTATTATAAATTTGCTGTTATGTTTAATCTGTTTTAACGGCATATTTATCAGTAATCTAATTTAACTTCGTATTTCTGTAAAAAACGTGACAAGTAAACCACTCTTCCCAGTTCCTTGTGCACAAATTTTTATAGAACGGTTTTCCTTACAATGTATTACTTCGCTGCTGAACAGACAAAAAATAAAATCAGCGCAATCTAGATGCAGTACATAGTGCTCAATAATTTTAAGAGGATTTTGTGATGACATACAGATTAAAAAATAAAATATTGAAAACATAAACTAGTACAAATAAAGAAGTAAAATTTATAGAAGTTTTGCCGAGACAGTTAAAAAGTATAAAAATAAAGTATGCCATAAAACATTTTTTTTTAATTTAAACATAAATTATGTGAAAACATGAGAAAGTAAATAAAAAAACATTAACACATTTAAATACGAGTTTTAGTGGACAACCAGTCGCGCGTTGTGGAAAAAATCTTGTTACGGTAATGCAGCATTAAAATATTACTATCAAAAGCCTATAACTCGCTTGGACACCAGATAAAAATTAAAGATTATCTTTTCCGGTTAAAATAAAGAATTTGTCAAATTTAAAATAATTAATGACTAAATGGTATTTCTTTAACAAGTATTAAATTGTAAACTAAGTTGTAAATTAAGTGTGACAAACTTAAGCAACAGTTTTCTGCCTGAGAAAAACTAGGATAAAGAGTTAGATAAAAGATAGTAATTGTATAAATAATAGGTGATTGATTTGCCAAGGTTAATATTATGTTAATCGAGTGTTTTATCTTTCCAGGCGTTAACCTGGTAACTAGAACGTAACTCTATTAAAGGAGGATTGTCTGACTGTTGTTGTTCCGCCCATGATCCGCGCAAAAGCTTACTGATAATCAGTTAGTTATATTTCCCACGGTATCAGGGTTCTCACATGGCCACATGACTCAGCTACAAATAAAAGTAGAGCCTTCTGTATACTGCTCTTGTTAGACAAATTATCTTTGTCTACGTGTTAACGACGTTTAATGTTACGTGTTAAAAGTTTAAGGGCGTTCTTATTAGTTGTTATGAGGTTACCAAGGTGACGTAGTGTGTTATGATATAATGAACTACTTTGTAGGATGCAATGAGCGCTGGCAATGAGTTATGTCGATATTGTCAACGAATTTTCCCGTATTACCTAGTTTTGTTTTTATGAGTAAAAATATTACTCTACGTAAATTATCGTGTAATTTGTTGTCAGCCTGTTTTTCTAAAATTATCTATAGTGTAAATGAATATGTTGACAAAATTAAGAGGCGTAGTTGTTTTATCCGGTGAAATCTAATAATAGTGCTCTAAAATGCAAAAAAAATCTCTTCAAGTTTCACCGCATTTTATGCAAAAAGGTGTTGCTCAAGTCACAATCATTGTTGCATTATGGGGTTAAATTTCTCTTTCGAGTACTTAGGGCTTTTTTTTCTGACTGTTTTAAGCGCTCGCCTTGGTAGTCCGGTGAAGCTGTTAAGACCTTGCTAGGTCAATAGCGTAGTCAGATTGAAAAAAAAAGTACTTAGAGCTTAATACATTTTTATGTTAATCGTATATGATACTAATCTGAAATCTAATCTAATTCAAAGTACATAAGTAGTAATTAGTAAGTAAAATATGAAAATGATAGATATAGTATATAATAAAATTGATTGTAATTCATGCTATCATGAAACAATTTTTGAAGTATTATCTATATTGTAGTGGAAATAAATTAATAGTGATGTTTGACCGTGATCATAAGGTCGACTTGGATCACTTGTTTTATTGAGTACAAAACAATTTATTTACATACAAAAAATTATAAATCTACGTACTAATAATATTAATAATAATTGATCACCTTGATCAGTCAAATATTTACATGAAGTTACTCTACGTCACATAGAAAATATGATGGAACACTGTGTTGCATTTGTGGATATCTACATGTTTACACCCCTAGAAGGGCCGGCAACGCACTTGCGACTCCCCTGGTGTTGCTAGTGTCTATGGATGGCGGTGATCACTTACCATCAGGTGACCCGTCTGTTCGTTTGCCCTCTATAATATAAAAAAAAAATCACAAAAAAAAGGGTTCATCTTTCTTTTTTTTTCTATATAGAAATAACAACTATATAAATAATATTATAGATCTACTTTGTACAGGCAACACTCAAAAAGTAGTGGATAGATTTTAATCAATTAATTTTTATTTTAATTCTCAGACACTGAGTTCTTATTTAAGAAAGGATTATTGTGATAACTGCGTTTAATGTAAAGTTATTAATATTTAAAGAAACTACTATTTTGAAAAGCACTACGCGTTAACCGATTTGTAGTTTTTCTTTGCCGTGGAGAAGAGAGCACGCAGTGTAGCACATTCACAGTAGAGGGGAAGTAAACCGATAACATTATATTTTAGCCTTCAAATTATGTAAAACGTATGTTTTTCGTCCGTACGTACATAAATACATAATTTCGATAATAAACAAAACAGACAAATTCGCCGGTATTGGCTAGTGCAAAAAAACATGCGTTAATGTATTTACACGCCTTAATATATTTAGCATACGTAATATAACAATTTACGTGCACTCTATTAGGTATGGTTACAATAATTAACTTTATCACCTTCAAAAAACCAAAACTATAACTTTGATGGCGCGAGAAATTTGAATAAAATTGTAATGTTTATATATACATTTTTATTTGAGAGAACTTAATTAAAGTAGACCTTAATTTAAAATATTGTACTACACGCAGGCATCTAAAGTAGGAAATGCGTACAGGTTTCAACTGTATAAATTTACAAGAAATTAACAAACTATCATTAAGTATATAAGAGTTTGCCATTTGCACTACTTTATAACTTGTTAATTCAATTTAATATGTCTAATGTCATTAAATTGTAAATTTACTGTTAGCTAGATGTGGTGACGTGGAGACGAGTTCCAATCATTAGACGAGGGTACTTGACCGGTTCGAGTACGTGACTGGTATCGGCAGATTCAGTCGACGCGATACGACGCGTTGCCTCAGCGAATAGTATAATTGACTAAAATGTTATCTGAACGTTTAGTTATATCCTAATTTAATAGTTTTTCTTATAACCCCACTGTACATATTGTTAAAATCTATAAGTATGACCTAAAAACAACTATGATACTCAAGAGGCAGGATTCGATGTACCTACCTATTATAGTGCCCTCTTAATAATACTTGGGTATGTGAATTATTTGCAAAACAAGACAATATTGACCTGTTGATGCGTTTACTTTTTATGCCTTAACATTTAGAGTGATAAATAAATTGCTTTACGAAAAAATATTTGTTGCAGATGACTCACATAACTTTGCCCATGTTATGAAGAGTATTGATTTTTTATTCAAAATTAATGAGATATAGATATTAGTGTTTCCTTAGTTCATTAAAATTGATGAAACATTTATTTATTTATCAATAATCTACTATTTCATTAACTTAATTATTGATTTTTTTTAAATGAGAGACTTTCTTATTGACGAAATTCGTGATGAGTGGAGTAAATACATTCATTTTTAAAAAAACAAAAAAAATAAATCGTATAAATGAAGTGATAAAATACAACAAAGCTATAACGCGACTAATACAAATTGTATAGGCGACTATTTCTCTACACCCCGTCCATTGAATATAACAATTTATACTATGGTAATAAAACCTGAAGACGTGTTGAATTCAATTTAACTCTTATCAAGTCAATAAAAAGTCTATCATATCTAAAAAAACTTTACAACAGTAATAACTTTTTAATATCCATTATGAATCTATTCAATCTGTCTATGCATAATAGAGAATGTATATTGTACGTTTAACTACCTACATTATTTTTTGTATCACTTACTTTTTACTTAATACTTTTGAACTTCGCGTGCGAGTATCGGACTATAGGAGAATAATCGTTACACGTATTTTTGCTACGAGAGGAGTTCTAATTTAGTTTTAATGTACAACTACCTAATATTAACAAGCTTCAGGAATGCAGTCCTTTTTTAAGCTGTTTATAAATAACTATAAGTTCAAATATTAGACGAACAGGTACGTATTTTTGCTACTCGATATCATAGCAAAAAACATATATTCCCAGACTAATTTGAATCTATAAAAATCTAAAAATGTTATCTATACATAATATTATAAAGCTGGAGGGTTTGTTTGGTTGAACACGCTAATCTTGGGAACTACTGTCTGATTTGAAAAATTCTTTCACTGTTAGATGGTTCGTTTATCGAGGAAGGCTATAGGCTAAGACTAAAAGGAGCGGAGTAACAATGAAGAATATTTCAAAATCGTTTTCCTTTTCCTTTTGAGAGCTTCCGTTCCGTGTTAGAAGTTGCGGGCAGGAGCTTGTCTATTATAAGTAATAGAGAAATAGAAAAATATTACTATTATATATAGTGATAGCGATATATGGATAGATTGTGATGTAAGTATCACTATTATGTCACGAAATGATGATGGCATAACCCAGTCCGTTAGTGGTATCCACCGCAAAATACGAATCCGTACCGAACGCTGCACATTATAAAAAACGTCCGCGACATATTTTTACAGACCCTCCCGATGAAATAACGGCAGTGAACGATCAGTACCAGCCTGTCTCTTCAAACAGAGCGTGTTCACGCCCACGCCCGCGTAACCACAGATCACGCCGCCGTGGTCTGGGGGTCAATCTCGCTCCCGCACACCAGATTAGGCCCCCCTCGGTAGCGGCTCAAGCCTAGGTCCATTCCCTCGGCGTGGAGCCCTTGAGTGCGATGCTCGCACGATACAGTGACACAAAATCTTACATCACTGCAACAACATTACACATGTCACCTCCACAGACGTGCACGCACACACGATTACACATGAGAGTGGAAGGGTTTTATTTTCCCCCTTATCAAACTGAAAGAGTTTAGAAAATTATCCTATACGAAATATATATAAGAGTTGTTGAGGTATGTATGCTTGGTACACATATATGTTTCAACAACTCATATATGTATGAATAGTTAGCTTAGCTTAGGTTAGCTCAGATAGGTCGCGAATTGCATGTATCGGGCAACAGCCCAAGCCGAGGTGTGCCGTGCACCTTTGAGCTAGTTGTCAAATAAAATCGGCTGAGTGCCTTACGCGCTCGCCTTAGTAGTCCGGTGAAGCTGTTAAGACCTTGCTAGGTCAATAGCGTAGTCAAGTCAAAAAAAAAATGATGGCATAGTTGATCGCGTATTCGTATCGATTGACGTAGGCTCGAAACCTAGCAACTGTGTCAGAGCTTTCGGTGAAGATAAACAACGTAATGAAACCATAGCATGGTGGTAGGGTTTTTTCTGAGTCCGCCTGACTAGCTACCACCGTCTAGTTGAAATTCTGTCGCCAAGCACCTGTTGGTGTGTTCTGGCAGATGCACTTGAGAGCCAGCCCTCTAGGTTTAGCGTGTTTACTATCTTCAACCTCATTTAACATCAAATGACATTTTAGTCAAACTCTATAACGTATAAAGTATTTAAAAAAATCTTTTCCTGTGAAAGTCACGCATCTACATAAGTATAGTAACTAGAGAGATAGAAACGACTAATAGTTTACGAGTAACAGATCTACAACAAATTAGGGTAATTGTTTTCTTCTGTTTAATAATTTATATTATAAACCTTATATAAACAACTAGCTGTGCCCGCGATTTCATCCGATGGGAACATTATGTAAACAACAGTGATTAACAAAGTCACCTGAATGTATTAAGTCCCTTCACCTATCTACTTTTCTCCCGTACTTACGCCGCGTCGTCATTAAAATTACAATAACTTTTGATAGAGTCGACCGATTTTAATTAAACAAAAACTAAGTTATTCTCGAAGATATGCTTTATGATTTTTTGATGTGGTTTTATTGGGAACACAGCACTTTAGCAGTGATGCGTGTTCATGCAAACAGTCACACAGACAGACAAACAGACATTTATAAAAATGATTGTAACGTATTTTATTACCTATTCCTAGACACTTGCAACAATAACTTTCACGAAAATCGAAAAAGTACATACACGTTAGATTTACATTTTTATTATATGTATAGAGATATATATATCAAAAACATGATAATGATAATAATAAAATTTATGTAAACGTAACATTATTAAATGTGGTTTCACTATTTTATACTAAGCTTGTCTTCTTATATTACCGTATTGACATATAAATAAAACATATAGAACGTTAACAAGAAATATGTTAAATGTTAGTATTATTATGAATTCATAACGTATCATTACTTCGTGTTTCCGATGCCGAGTCTCGTCTGCTCGTGTCTGTTAACAGCACCCACATATCTCACCATTGACAAAGCCAAATAAGGCTTAATCGAGGATTACAATGAAATATTAACGAAGCACATTGACCGCAACGTCAAATATCATCAATTGTTTATTTGAAAAACAAAGTATTGGTTTATTGTGTTACGGGTTTTATGGCGCATATAAAAATAATAAATGATTAAAAAAATAGCGATCATAATTTTTTGTTGTCTTTGATTTTTTTGTGGTGCGTTCACATTTTAATGAATACTATCGCACAGTTGATAGGGATAGGATTTAGTATAATACTCACGTTGCTAATTATAACTTTTAAGTTTAAAATACATTACCAAGTTAGTAGCTACCGATGTATCTTTGAGAGCTGAGTCATATTGGTAATGTATTATAATTTCTTTTTTATCTTAAACTGTTACTTTACACTTGCTTGCAAAGTAACATCCACTATAATATTGTGTGATGGATTTCCGCAAAGTAACGCCTTCTTCAATAAAATACCTTGTGTCACAAACTATATTACAGTGGCTAATATAAGTGTTGACATAAACAATAATTAAATTCTTTTATATGAGTTGCCTATTTCAAATTCAAATTTATACAAATAAAATATTATAATAACCCATCGTGTGGTCATGTTTTGGTTTGCCTTAAATATGTGGACACTGTTACGAACTTGATTTCTGATATATATGTATATACTAAATAGGTTCTTTTTTGTTTCAGATCGTAAACCATGACCAAATTGACTGCGTTAAACTGCTGTTGAATTTAATATCGACTTTGCGTTCTGTGGCGGCCTAGTGCAGTTATTAAAATGCATACGATGGATACAATGGGTTACGGCCACAAGAAATACCGGCCACCGTTGTCACCTACGAATTTCTACCAACACGATTATTACTCAAGACATACGACATTGCGTCCACAGGTAAGTCATTATGATTTTATATCACATCATCGATTAGTAAATAATATCGTGCAAGTCAATTTAACTCATTTTACAGGGCAGTGAAAAAACTATTATATTTTATTGCATTATCTTGCATTTATTTTCATGATTTGCATACTGGTCTCTTTTGAGTTGAAACGTTCAAAATATTATATGTAATTGACGCGTCATGAGGATATTGGATTCGCTGACATTCAAAAGATAAATCGCCAATTTTTGACTTAAGCGGTGTTGCTTGATAAACAATAATATTCCCTTAAAATATATCATACTAGCTTATTCGCTTCGCTCGCGCTAATGTAGATTTTGAAAATAAAAGCTATTCGCCTATAATGAGGTGTTCTAATTTTTTTTCGGTATGGCCTCTGAGTGGTCTTCTATAGGTGAAAAGATTTTTTAAATAGATTTTTCTTTTTGAATTGCAAAAGACCATATCAAACCTATTATTATAACTTTAATATTTATATATATAAATATATATATTATATTATATATAATTGATATATATATACTATAATATATATATATATATAAGTTTTTTGTATTATAGTATATAGTAAAGATGTGTTTACTTTTGTAGCTTTAACGTTAAAGTCGAGAGATTGATTTTGATGGTTGCATTTGAAAATGCTGACAACAGAACTGAATATAATATAACTGACCGTTTTTTAACTGACTTCAAAAAGAATGACTTTTTTAATATTCCTTTTTTTAATTCGGTTGTATTTTTGTTAATGTATAGTATTGTTAATATATTGTATAATCGTTATTGTTAATGGAAAATATATTTTTTCAAGGGGTTCTCATTTTAATTCCATTGTGACTATGACCTGAGAATTCCAAGATACACCTGGAAATTCCTCAAAATATAATTGAAACGTATAGTATAATGAAATTTACGACAATCCTACGTTAGATACTTTGCTATGGGCTAGAATATTCTGACGACATTTTTTAGACTACATTTTCTTGAAAACTTATTTTTAACTTTTCTTATTTATTATATAATAAAATAATTATAATGTAATAATAATTGTGTCGATTCATTTTTCAATGAATAATTTGTTGCTTTCGCTATCTATTTATGATCGTCATACCTACTATATACTTGAAAATGAAATATATTGTAATACCATAGGTGATATTTACCTGTATTACTTAGAAAGGATATTAAAGATAATATTAATGAAACAACGATGTTTATAATATGATAAATTCACATAAACAACGCGTAATGAGACCATAAACTATACTTATATATTGGGTCATAAAATATTGTACGTTGAAGCTGGAAATAGCATTAATAATATTCTTAATAAAATCCAGTTTTTTAACAACAAAAAAAAATCAATAACATTTCAACATGAAAATGTGAATCAACGCGCGTTTATTTTTATATAAATAGGTAGAAAAACAAAAAGTATGAAGCTGCACGATATTTCCTTTCATTGCACAAATATAATAAGAGGAAGACACAAAAAAGGACATAACGATTGTGCCGATACAATCGTGAGGTAAAAATAATAGTGACGGAACAAGCTTCCTACCGTAGAAATGAATTTGACGAATCTAAAAACAAATTTTTGCCACACGACCGCTCTTAAATGAACACAAAAACACGAATTTAATTCGTGTAAAAAGCACTTAAAATTTAAAAATGAGATTACAATTATTTTGTAAAATGGAAAAGTATCTATCTAATGTACCTAATGTACTACATTATATACTCTACGGTATAATATTATTATGTTTTAAACATTAATCGTGTTATTACAAAAAAGTTAAATACGCATTGAACTCTTACTTTAAAAAGTTTGATCACAAAAGTGTGATTTACCCTTGTTTACAGATGGACATTACTTAAATTTAAATATTCTCTAAAACTTGTCTAAGTTGACAGTTCTTATGTTATTGTGATTTATTGTTTTTCTATTAGCCGGCCAAAGACTTCTCGCAATAAATTATGAATTTCGGGGGCATAATTAATTTGGAAGAACTAAATGAATTAAATTTTTTAGAGATTCACAAGTAAATCATAAACTACTATATGACACTATTGACATCTGACAGTGTATTTAATCTGTCATTATACAGTTGTTCCACCTTACGCACTTTGAAGTAATATATAAATCTTATAAATTGCTTATTTTATTTATTTTATGCATATTTTTGTTAACTAATAATATACCACAATAATGATAACCAATTGAACGTATAATAAGTAAATTTTGTTAATGATGATCTGAACAAAAATATTATCCATAAATTGCAATTGTTTGCAAAATATCTGTACGTAATGGAACGTTTTACGGAACGGAATGTTTTAAACGTTTTTGAATTATGAAATCAAATTAAATGAATGATATTCAGAGTTGCTTGCATAAAAAACTCAAATCGGATGTTTAGCTAGAGACCGTTCGGACACGCTTTTGTAAAGAAGTATTTTTAACATGGCTTCAACTATATTTAAAATATTAGGCACTGCTCAGTAAAACTCGTATTATATCCGTGTTCATCTTTGTTTTTGTAATGAGACCGTAAATTTTAAATTACAAAAACCAAACATAAAAAAATTGTGTCTCTTCCTATCAGCGAATCAGTGAAATAATATTTAGAATCAGATTAGTATACGTACGAGTATATGCGATTTAACCCAAAACATATATTAAGTATTTCGAACATATCAACTGATAATATAGAAATTGTTTTATAAAACTTACGTTACGGTAAAATAACAATTCGTATTTAGATTTTTGATTACCATCAAGTCATGATGATGAAGACACGTAATTACATAAAACGGTTTACAGATCATGTTACGATATTAATATATGTTAGGTTATTACAAATTCAATCAATTTGAAATTTTTAATTGGCTGGAGTTTGAGCTTTGTCAAATTGAAGTCACGATGTTATACATGGGAGGTGTTGATTTCTTAAATTAAAAAGAGTACTGCAACGTGATATTATGTAATTACATGTAAGCTAAGATCAATTTCCTTAATTATTCGAGCCCTATCATTGCGTACTTAGTATTTTAAACATTCCTTTGTAGTATTTAGTTTTGGTTGATTACCACAGCAACTTGAATATTGGGATGTTTAATAATCATTTGAAACTGTCGATGGAAGTGTCACGTTAAGTGTAAATCGCCGTTTCGTCACAATTATGTTTTCGATCAATAGACGGTTATACGATGATTATAAATGCCACACAATAATATTACAGTATCGGTGTTAGAATTAGAGCTGATCGCACGGTGTCGTTCACCGCATTATAACCGTTACGTTTGCGTTGTTCGAATTAGTATCGAATCAGTCGAATTTAATACTTTGTTAATTTTTAAATTCGATGTTTCACATATGTTAGTATTTTTATTTTATCTCATTGATATTATGTTACATTACGATTTCGAACAAATTAACTTTAGTAATTATGGCTTGAATAATAAAACTAGTTTGGTTACATTGATTGGTTAAAAACAGAGTGTAAACTTTACGTTCACTCAACAACTCTCAACTCATCATGTTTTTTTTGTTAAAGAGTTTCTAACATCACTAATATCTTGTCAATTTTTTCAATTGCACGTATTAAACAAGCTTTTTCGTCAACACATTTCTTTTACTGACTACTTTAGCAATTTCAAAGTTAGTTTACGATTAATAAGATAGGTGTCAGGTATGTTTAATGATCACATTTTCCTGAATAGGTTGCAATTCAAAAGTTACCAATAGGTACATGTGTTCGTGACTATCAGCAATAACAAAAGAAAGACGATAATTTAACGTCTTCATGAGTCTACCTTAGATATTTTAACACTACGAATATTTTATTAGTCTTTTTAAAATAATAACATAAACGCTGTAAATATCTAGTCAAATCGAAATTATGAGAGAATGTTTTTATAATATAGAAAAGCTGTTGAGATATAAAGAGTATATGAATTTGTGGATTGTAAAGAAAACCAAAAATCGGAATAATGTCTACATTATAGGAAGCTTTTCGTTGTATCGATCGACGTTCTAAAAAGTTTGCACTGTACATACTATGCATTTCAAATTGAAGCATAAAAGTGGTAATAATAGTTTCGAATTCAACTAGACTGGGCTATAAGGCTTTCACCGGACTATTAGTAAGTTAGCATGACGATAGCAGGAGTTGTTGTATTGTAATATATCGACTATCTGTTTTGTTGCGCTCATTTTATCGAGAAAAGATTTTTTTCTGTAAAAGAGTTAAAGGAAGTGACCGTATTGTGACATCTGTAAATGTTAAAAGACCCAGGTGGTAACAGAATTATACAAAAGTCTTATTGCACCATAAAAATGCGCTAACTCGCGTAATGTAAAACTAAAAAATAATTACTTTTATGCGGTTCCTTATTTGCAAAGGTTGAGCTTGAAATCTGAGATATAATTTTGACATGCCTGAGAAAGCTGGGAATACTTCCATAATAGCCATTAAAACGGTTCATCGAGATAAATGTTTTGGAGTGTAGAGACTAAGATCGAATATGTAAAAAAATTGAAAAATTACCAAATAATTTTTCAAAATTCAAAGTATGTTTATGTTTTGATTTAATAATGTCACTGAGACCATGAATTAAAAAAATATATATAATTTCAAACGTAAGTGATACAATAGAAAGTGACAGACCAGTAAATAAGCTACGTGATGAATAAATATTTGAGATTTAATGTCATAAAAGTAAAATCTATGAATCAAAAGTCGACCGCAAACCATTCGGAATTTGTTACAGATAAAAAAAATAAAAAATCTATCTCATGCTCTAGTGAACTACATCGCACCATCATAATTCGAGAAGTCATTAGATCGTGGTATCATTTCCGGCTGTCACCATGCATTGTAACAGATTCGTTACGCTCTTGAAAGAATGTGTTCTATCAGCGGAAGAACGCTTGTGGATAAATAAACTACATATCGGTATCTCTGGATTTATTTAATATTATTATGTACAATATATGACGGATCTGAATATATGTCGTATAAATAATTTTAATGATTTTATTGCACTAAAATAAGAATGTACATGACACTAGCAGAATTCTGGAATATTTCCACTAGGGCATACACTAAATAAAATTAACCAAAGTAATAAATATAAGTACATTTAAAAACAGTACAAAAGACATGACTTATACACACACATACTATCTTTAAAATGGTTTTTGTATAGAAATACGATGTCTTTGTTCTTTATGCTACTAAATTTTGACCTATTGTAAAAGATAATGGTATAGAGCAGCAATTCCTTTGTTTTGACGCTATGGAATAAATATTCAACACATCTTTTTAATCTTTGGAACTCTTACCAGTAAACAAATATTACGAGATATGTAACTGATTCGTGGGGCTCACTTTAGAAGTTATTGGGATAAAAAGTAATTTATGGGTTTTTTATAGGGTTTCATCACAATCTCACCTGATTATAAATGATGGTGCGGTCTAAGATGCGTAAATACGCTAAGCATATAGAGGGAATGGCGGAGCTACTGGAACACACCTATAGGTGCTTGGCGAGAGATTTTTATTTTTACAGATTTACATGCTGTGGCTTCATAACGATGATCTTCTTTACCGAAAGCTAGAGCTCATTTACAAGGATTCGAACCTACGTCGACTGAACGCAGACTCCGAACACGTTTCGTTCCTTATTACAAGACAAGTGTAGTATGTAGTAATAAGTAATATTTGAATATTCCTGATTAATTTTAATTCGTCATCATTAGCCTTTGATCATTTTCGAGAACTGTTTAGGCAGCGTCGCGGAAGCACTTTTATGATAACTCATGAAACTGTTATGGGAGCGGCAGATACGATCACATTTCCTACACCTAAACAAATCATTTGTCGGGCCAGGATTTAAAGTACAGTTAGGAATAAATATAGCGGTATTTGAGCTTTTAAACAACTTCATGTCGGTATTCATTTATGTCGGTAACAATACAAGTTGATGGCGAATGAAAAAATCGTAATCGTTAATCGGAATACTTGACAAATATGCCTGTAAAAATAGGGTGTGTCGTAAAGACACACGATAGAAGTGAAACCTATGTATTACAGGGAAACATTTTAATAGCCAAAAAAAGCCAATATCACGCAGTGTACCTAGGCGGTCAACCATCCAAGTACTGACAGCGCCCGACGTTGCTTAATCTCGGTGTTTTCAATACTCTACAGGAAACAATGTTTACTCCCACAATTTTTTATCACACAAAAAGGTAGCCGATCAGAATTTCAAAGCCTTTCCATGAGATGTTTTACTTCAAAATATAGAGCTGAGGATTTCAAAGTAATTGAATATATCATGCCAATATGTCATGAGTAGGCTTAATTATGTAAATGCAATAACTCATTGACCGAATCAAGTACATGCTACTTAGAACTATTATCGTAGACTTGTGATGTAAGAATAAAGATGAGCAGGAGTAGGCAAAGTGTTTACCCGAGCGCAACCATGTGGCACGCGACCACTCATCTTTGCAAGCATATCTATATATCTACTCTGATCAGAAAAACCTAGGAAGCTTGTCCGTAGCAATTCAGTGATGCTGTTAATGAGTAATTTATTATCTTCCGCGTGTACTCAATTAACACATACGCATATCAAAGAAACTGTACGTGGCATATTAAAAAATCTATACCGAGAGCAATTTACCGTAGACGCACACGAATGCACTACAGCTATTCTAACTATATATAATACTAACTTCTGCTCGCGGCTTCGCCCGTGCTAGTATAGATTTGACCTATACTTCGTCCATACATCCCTTTTCCGTACTTCTAAGATCGTTTATTTAAAAGTGTATGATAATCGCTCCATTTGTTAAGGCGTGAAAGCGTAACAAACATACTTACATTCGCATTTGTAACATTAGTTTGTTTGTTTGTTTGTCTGTCTGTTACGCTTCCACGCCTTTATATTTAGAAAAGAGGACATAGGGTATATTTCATCTAGTAATATGTATTCTTCGCTACGTTATTTTTCAAGATCTTCAAATTTTGTAAAATACGAAGATAAAAAAACACTACGGACGGCAAAATTTGAACTTCGCTCTCGGTGTATAAAAAAAATTAAACATGTTATATGAACGTTTAAAATTGGAGTTAGTTCATTTTGAAATGTAACGATATAATTGTACTTGTCAACATTTATATTGTCCGGAAAACA
Source organism: Antheraea yamamai (assembly GCA_036509395.1). Lineage (NCBI taxonomy): Eukaryota > Metazoa > Arthropoda > Insecta > Lepidoptera > Saturniidae > Antheraea > Antheraea yamamai. The sequence continues at coordinate 15,313,056 of AP028428.1, read as the reverse complement.
TATATAGTGCCCTGATTAGTTACTTGGTCCATGATATATACAAATGTAGTTAAAAGCAGTTACACGAAAAGTGATATCAATAAATCAATTTATTTTGAAACATATTTAAAAAAATTAAGATACAAAATAGAGTAAGAAGCAGTAACACTAAATCAAGAAGCACAGACACATAACGCTTTAGCCGAGGTCGGATGTCAAACAACGGTTCCTCTACAGAAAATGGTATTTTAGTGTCAACGATCTTTCCTGTTTATAGATTCCGAGGCTCCAAACTTACAACTATCAATGTCAGAGAAATTTAAATTAGGATTGAACCTGTTTCGTTGGAATTCATCTGCTGGTTATGAGACTTTCTCTTTTGTTTGTATAGGCGGATAATATAAATCTTATAGTGCCGTTACTATTTATTATAAATACATCTATTTTATATTAAATATATTGTACATACTGTATATAATATGACATACATTATTTCTATCGCTTAGTTTTGTGGAAGCGGAAGTTAATATTAGTACTTATAATTACCATGATATGGATTAGCTAAATTAATTAAAATTATTATATTTGTGTACTAGGTGATGACCGCGACTTTTTTCTCACAAAGATAAATTTTATTTTACAGGACTATGTGTTTTAACTAAATGCAACTGTGGACTGTTTCCTTTTTTTATTTGCCTATTTACTTCGGTAAAATTATACCAGTACTATCTTGCCCTTATAGAAAATGATAGGGAGCTAGATAATACTCAGCAAAATACTGTATTGACCAGTAAAAGATTCGTCAAAATCAGTTCAGCCGTTTCGAAGATTAGTCCTGACAAACAACAGAGATTTTAAACAATGAATTTAATTTATGTGTATACATTTTAATATCTAACAATTATTATAACAATGCCACTTGAAATCGTTACTAATAATTATGTATGCAGTCGGCGTTTCTCAAACTATTGCTTTACGACAAAAATGTAACTTGCACGGTTTCTGTTGTTACCTTCAATCCTTTTAAGCAGCATAATTGTGTCCTCAAATATGTTGTAGCGACTAATTTGTATTCGATTTTTAAGAACATTTCCCATTTTTATTCTATTGTAACTGTGATTATAACCTCGAACTCACAGTTCCATATTTTTTACCTTTTCAACTGGTTTCAATTGATGACGATATAGTTCGAGATACATCGAATAAGAATTTCATAATTGTATTTAGCGTGTTTTTACACACCGACAAAAATACAACGGTTCAGTTCGTGAGATCCTGCATTATATCCAGCAGTTATTACAATATTATTTAAATATTATTCAATTTAACTACAATTAACCTGTTATGAGAATCTTCAATGATTCGTAATAATTAATTGTATTACCTAATTGCATATATAAAAAAGATATAATGTTTGTGCGTTTGCTTTTCAAAAATATATTTATAATAGAATTTTATATAATGAATAATAAATTCATATTCATATTTGTCTAATTGTCATTAATATTTCCTTTATTTACCTAATTATATATACAAGGTAATATTGTTAATTACCACGATGTGTCCGAGAGACGTTTTGATCATAAGAAGCAGTGATAAAAAAACGAAAGAATTCTCATTTAAACGCATTTTGGAAAAGCCAATTGAGAAAGTAGAAACTGGTAATAAAACACTTTATCCAAAAGTTAATCTGCTGCAGCAATACGTAATAGAGAGTTAAAATAAATGAATAGTATAAAAACCTTCTCCATAACTAAACGATTCAGGTGTGAAAACTTTGGCTAAGTAGTTGACGTGTACAGATAATGTGTCAAACGACGTAGGTTCGAGTCCTTGCGAATAAGGCGGAGCTTTCGATGAAGGAAAACATCGTGAGGAAACCATAGCATGGTGATAGAACTCTTTCTAACATCGCCTGGCTAGCTACCACCCTCAAGTTGGAGATCTGTCGCCAAGCACCTGTTGGTGTGTTGCAGCTGCACTTGAGAGCCAGTTCTCTTCTAGGTTCAACGTGGTTATCATCTCAGACCACATTGTCATTTAACATCAGGTGCGATTGAGGTCAGACGTCGAAACGTATGAAGTATAAACGATTTACTATAATCCATGTTTATATATAAACTAGCCCGCGACTTCATCCGTTTGGAATAGTTACTTTGAGCTAACGCTAACACGTAGCGGAAGCTCTCAAAAGGAAAAACAAACGTTTTTGAAACATTCTACATTGGTGTTCCGCTCCTATTGGTCTTATGATATATAGCCTATAGCCTCCCACGATAAATGAGTTTTCTAACACTGAAAGAACTTTTCAAATCGGACCATTATTTTCTGCTATTAGCGCGTACAACCAAACAAACAATCAAACCCTACAGCTTTATAACATTAGTATAGAAGTACAGATATAGATTTTTAATGTAATATTCTTCATGGTTGCAGCTGCAGACACTTACTAGTATGTTATGGTTACGTAAGAATTTAATAGTCGATTATATAATAAGTTGAAATCGAAAAACGTTTTTGAATAATTTTCCGAACATATTTTTAATATACCTATTCGAAGTATTGAAAAAAGTTCCACGTTTATCACGATTGAATCAGTAATGAATCATGTGCTATCCTGACTGGTCCTTACCTCATACTTACTCACCGGTCACTGTAGTTAGTTAATTTGTTTATTTCAATTATAATTCTTTTATAACATTTATCAATTCAGTAATCTATACATTAATACGGAAGCGAATACTTTGTAACTCCTTTTTAAGGGAATTGCGCGGACGGAAGAACGGGAAGTTTGGCATAATTTTAATAAATTTTGCATAAAGTTTATATGGAGGAGAAATGCGTAAACGTATTTTTTTATATAAAATGCATTAGAAATACATTAAAGTAATCAAAATAAACAAACATTACACACTATAATTACTGCTTGAGTAACACACAACATATACACACATTAAATGAAAAAGACGTTTACGTTCCTATTACCTTCTTTCATCCTACATTCAATATTTTTAACATTATTTACGTTTCATACCTTACATGCCCTTTGAAATTAACTGGTCAAACTGTAGGTTAATTTTATAATAATATAATGTGTAAATCCATAATAATAATAATACATTAATAGATATAATGATAAATAATATATCTTTAATAAATTTGTGAACCCACTGAAATTATTGGTTTTTTATTCTCTTTGGTCTTATTGAATGTCAAAATGAATGATGGTCTAACTTCAACCACTAGGCGACCACTAGTATGTTTCAACATGTATAACCTACCTCAGTGTTGGAATTGTAAGATTACGGAGAATACGAATTCCACAGCAAACATTTTACTTTGTCAATAATTCTAATATTCAGTTCTGTTATGCGACATTCACTTGGTAGTATAGGAGATTGTTTAGTGCAAGTTTTATAAACTACTAGTTATCCGCCCGGGATCACACAGATAGATGTACTAACGAAGAAAGTCAAATCAAATCTTCCCTTTTCGCCAAGTTTTTTTTTTCATACATACATTTCTGTCCTGAGAATTACAAATAATGAAAAAGAATGACCCAAATAGGTGCATCCGTTCTGATGTGTTGCGCTCAGGTGCAGTCGGCAACTGATTTTAATTTATACAGATTAGATACTTTTGAGTTAAAAGTGAAGCTATACTCAAAAAATAATCGCCTTTTATGACGTTATATATTAGCTTCATCGCCAGCAACAGGTGTGATTCTGTTTCAAAAATACTACAAATAAAAAAGGGAATATTCAAAATAATGTTAGAGTTTTTACAGACTAAAGTCGATAATACTTCATAGTACTAAAGTTATTGAGGGGTAAAAATAAAAGTATGAAGTAGTAAGTCGTAAGTAAGTAACATTCTATAGTTATGTCTTGTTACGTGCAAGGTAGAAGTTTACCTTAAAAATAATAAGTACAAAATTAGTACAGATAAAAAAAAGGAAATTGGTATAATAATGATTTTTAAAAAAAAAATAAATAATACCTAAAAAAAAAATAATAAAAAAAAAAAAAAAAGTAGAGTCAGTAATTGTAATTAACATTCTATAGTTATGTCTTGTTACGTGGAAGGTAGAAGTTTACTTTGCACATGGCTATGATCGGTCAAAAATAATAAGTACAAAATTAGTACAGATAAAAAAAAGGATATTCGGTATAATAATCGATTTTTACAGAATAAAATCGATAATACCTCATAGTACTAAAATTATTGACGAGTAAGAATAAGAATATGAAGTAGGAGAGGCAGTAAGTGTAATTAACATTCTATAGTTATGTCTTGTTACGTGCAAGGTAGAAGTTTACCTTGCACTTGGCTACGGTCGGCGCCGCGTCTTCAGTGCAACAGCCGACCCTGGGGCCGAGACCGGCTGCGTTTCGAATCGGGTCAACAGATAATACACAAGCGTGGGCCGGTTTTATAACTGGCTGCGAGTTAGTCTCTTATTCAAATTAATTCACATTGACTTCTCTTAGAATTAATTGAAGAATAAACAGTTACGGTGATTGTTATTCTTATCTTTCAACGGGGTTTTATAATTAACGATCATGAAAATTTTAAGTAGTTTTTGAAGTTATACTTCTTTTGGCGCGTTAGGGAAAAATGATGAGAGTAAATTTTTACGATGCGCGCGCACACCGTCATGAAAAACCGACACCCTGAAGTTGGCTATAGTCAACATTTTGTTTCTTTGTATTTGTTGTTTGTATTTCTTTGTATTAAAAGTTTCAATGAATTCAATACCTTTTTTCTATTGTTAGTGTCGATTTTTCTACAAACGTAGAATAAGGCGAAAGATAAAAATTTTGTAAAGATTTTTATCTTGTTACGCCAAAGAAGTATAACTTCTAACGTGTGTACATAAGTACACACACACTTTTTTTATTATTAATTTGTGCTGAAATAGATATAATTAAAATTGTTTGTAATTTAAAAAATAAAAGTAATACTTATTATAGTGAGAATACGTTCACAAATACAATACATAAGTATCCAGTAACATTCTGATATATCAAAGTAAATAAATTGGCAATGGTTTCCCCATTAAGAACATCTCCCTCCTCTGTTTGGGCAAAAATTGGCAAAAGTTTTTTTTCTCTAATTTAGAAGTTCGACCACCAGACGAGCACTCATCAAAGTAAATTCCCAGCATTCTTACCTACTCTATACTATTCCTCCGCTCGGTAGTGTCGAAACTATATCTATATAACTTGGAACCTTCGTTAGTAAGCTAGTCATCTTCGAATTCAATAAATAAAACAGGTATTTCCTTATATTAACATGCTCAGATGGACAAAACTTCTTGGTTTCAAATATTAGCGTTGTACCAATTTCCCTGTAAATAATATTATTAAGTTAGTCACTAAATAAGAACTTGAACTAAGCTAAAATGCATTGCTAATCTGATTTTCGATAAAGGTTTTTAAGTGCAAATTCGCTTGCGGTAGCAAGCGTCAGTAGGACTTCATATAATCTATTAATTATTTCCTTTTCGTATTTATTTTATTCACACCATTAATAATAATGACGATTATAAATTATCGCAACATCCGATATATGTAGAAATTAATCTTGGTACCGGTATATTTTATATTGATAAATACCAACATCGATCGATAGCATGAAAAATCGATTAGTATGAAAGTTGACACACTCTAATATTTTATTATGACCAATTTTATTTGGCGCTAGATTACATTTTATTCTAATTAAATTGATATTGTAATTTAACGTCGATGGAGTCACGGCTACACAAAGATGATTGCAAAACTAGAGACTTATATATGAAGATATTTCACGAAGATTCCAGTGTAGAATGAAAAATTGTATACAATAAGTATTGTTCTGTAACTTTGTTTAATTCGTAATCCTTGCTGTTATTATAAACTCGCTTTTGCTCGCGATTTTGCTAGCATTAAAATAGATTTGACCTGTCCTTCGGGAATAGTAAATTGTTTCTAGAAATTATACAAATGTGAGTTTGTTCCATTTACACGCCTTAAACACTGGACGGTTTCATCATAAAATTTTGCGTACACATTCCCAAGAGCACAGAAAAAAACATAGACACCTGTCATCTAAAAAAAGTACTATTCCCGAATGATAGATCGAATTCACATTAACGCTGTCGGAGCCGCGAGCAGAAGCTAGTCGTCTATAATTTAATTTGAGTGATAGTAATTTACAAGTAGATGACGGTTTGGGCAATCCTTATTTCATTCGAAATCGAATAATTGTTGCTTTAATTATAAAACAACAAAGAGCTATTGATGTAAGGAAAGTGTTTATTAAGAGTGGGTCAGTAGGTTCCGATTCACCTTTCTCCTATAGTGTAATTTAAATTATTACTCTTTCGCGTTATATATTCGCACAAAAACCGCATGTTAGGGACACATTTTTCAATAATAATTTTGATTGAGATTTAATTTTATAAGAAAGTTTATTATGCCTATCAAATAAACTATTTTTAGTAATTCGGTGTCAACTCATTCATTTTTATGTAAGTGAAAAATTTGCGCTAATAACAAAATCCTTATGAGTAAAGAGAGCCGAAACAGGTTTATTAAATAGAGTTAGTACAGCTTTTTCATGTCTAATCTACGGACAAAATACATTGCAAACATTTTTACTCGATACGTTTCATAATATATGATATTTATTTATTTATTTAATAACTGTTATCCTGCGTATGCATATCACATCGCTTATCCCATTACTCTACGTTAAGAAATTATCTATCGCTATATGTGCTTTAAAAATCGTAGTTTCTTAAAACTTTATATTAAATGAAGATATCTTGATAAATTTTAGATAAGAACCTAATGTCTAGAACTTAAAATTCAAAATTGATCGAAATCCGCTTAAAAGCTTTGTGGGATGGGCGTACAACAGCCGAACTCTATCATTCTATTTATACGGTTTGTTTTAGAAGTACATGAGTAAGGATAATAACTGAAATAACAAATATTAGATATAAAAAACCCAGTGAACACTTATGTAGAGCATAAGCAAATATATGTATAAAATATTAAAGTTCCGGACGCGGTAAGAACTTTCCTTTCCAAATGAAAGACTGAACCATTTTCGAAATTTTCACTTTTTCACATGTACATTTAGCACCCACTATTTACATATAATTATAGTATATAATATAAATAATAAGGATAGAGTGCAGTTAGTAAACTTCTCAAGAGTGCTAAAAAGTAGCATGTGGTATATCCTGTAGTAAAATAACATACCAATATATTTATCACCATTTAACACAGACCCGACAGACCACTTATTAGTGCCTTGTTTTGTGAATAAAATACATATAAAATAATGTGTTTGTTTAACTTAAAGGTTTTTAGAAAAAAAATCAACGATAAGAACATGAATAATGTAACTAGTAACATACTTTAGAACATTATTTCCTAGGAACTCTTTTCAAAAGAATAAATCAAAACGCTACCTAATAATAACAGTTATTTTATAACTAAAAAGGTGTAGATACGTTACCTACATGATATTTTGACAAAACAAATGGCAGATAAACGCATACATACGTAAACTGTCTTAGATAAAATGTGGAAATAAGATGGCATATTCTCAATATCGGTGGTGAAAGAGAAATAGTTATATCTTGCTTAGATACGGGCGGATTGACGGGGTAACCGTTAAAAATAAGTTAACTAGCCAAGTTTTAACAAGGTGCTGTCGAAGCGCTTATGACGTATCCATAGTTATAATATCATTGAATAATAATAACACGGTAATGTCAAGACCTAACGTGTCAGGAATTTATAACTTTTCTCAAATTGGGTATCAAAATGATGTCTTCCTTCTTTATGTTTCCAGTAATTACTTTTGGTTTGCCTTTACTATTATGTATTCTTTTTTATTATTCTTTCGGTTATCAGTTGGTGTTTTTTTTAATATTAATATTGATTGTTCCTTTAGATTTTTTATTACCTAACTTTCCTCTTAACTAATTTTGATTTATAAAATAAGTTAAGGATTCTACCAGGTTGTCACAGAAGTTAAAGCCATTAAAACTAAATATGGTATGCTTACTAATAAATAATACGGTTATAATCAGTAATTACGGTTAATTACTTATGTTACGGTAAGATGTTCATAGGAGGAATCAATTTACAATAAATTGTAGAAAACCTATATAAATTTATATCCTATATGTTTTTGCGAAATGCAAATTAATAAAAAAACTTCTAATATTCATATCAAAAATCAAGACGCTCAAAGTGATAACTAACTTATCTAACGTGGTTAACTAAAATTTTTTATTCGAAATAAAATACATTTCATAACAATTTTCTTTCTCGCACGTATAATATAATATTTATTACAAAAATGTTCGCGAACTTGCTACATTTTTATACCGAAAATATTTAGTTATGGTGTTGTTATTGTTATTAAAACAACCACAGTTTACAACCCGTCCAATTATCAATTTTACGGTATAAGTTTAGATGGATATCCTTCGAAATTAAATGCCTAGGCTGTACTATAGGCGTTAGTAATAAAGGCTCGGACGGCTCTCACTAAGCCAGGCTTTTGACCTGTCCGAGTTCAATGCTCGCGAGCGACGCAGCTAGAGCCTGGACCATACTAATTACGCGGTTTCCTTCGAACATGTTTGATCCAGGTTCATGTAACTTATTGTATTCAGAATTATATTTAACAAACCGAGCGTAGTATATGCAAGTTATTCCAAATCTTCTCGAAGTGTCTTTCTAATAATAATATAAATATTATATACGAAATATTTGTCAAAGACATTAAGTTATTTTAAGACAAATTTTTAATTGAAGCTTCCATTAATAATTTCCATGGTTTCGAACAAAAACTGTTATGTAGTTAATTTTGAACATATTATTTTAATAATAAATTTATGTAAGGATCTGTGAAATAAACACACGCCGTAAAAAAGGTAAAGAATGCTGATCACGTCGTAAAAAATTTGAATACACTGGTTATGAGTATTCTGCTTGCTTATTGTGACGCCCAGGGCTAATAAGCTTTTATGTTACTGTTTAAGAGCTTACGACAGAATTATTTTATCGTAGTATCAAAAAAGTTCATAAGGGAGATTAAATAAAAGAATCATCAAAATCTCTTAAATATATGTTGAATTAAGTGCTTTGAAACATATACATTTTTATATATCTATCTAGATTACCCTATGTAGTGTACCTGTTACTATATTGTATATAATATTTACAAATATCGTCGTGATAAACACCAAAGATTAGTTTAGCCAGTTGGTCTAAGAGAAACGCTTTCTGTAATAACCTGTAAGACTATTGAATTAATTATATTTGGTACACATATAAAAATAGTTTATAATTAAAGTTTATCTATTAGTTAACTCATACATTTTTGCGTAGTTAATCTGAATTAAATAATAATTAATTGTTTTTTATCTTAAAATAAGATTAAAGTTTATATTTCTTTGAAACCATGATTAGTATAACCAAAGTATGTACATGTAATTATATGTGAAATATTTTAGGTCTGTTACATCTTAAAACGAGTATTTATCATGTTGGCAAATATATTCTATTATTAGTAAACACCTAAAGATCATAGTAATATCTGCCTGTACTGGAATTACATTTCTTGAAAATGATTACGAATACATTTCTTTATTATATTTGTCTTTATCGTATTATTAACTGATATAAACAGATATCCGTTGAAGTACGTTTGTATATAATAATGTTGTTTACTTGCTTTTACAATATAAACCAGTTCTGGAAATAGTATTAAGCTGTATATTAAAGGACATATAACCTAAACATCAATTTTATCTATATCATAAATTAATTCCTTGTTAATTACTGTACCTAAATCATTTAATGTGATCAAAGAAAAACTGATAATTATTGACTCATTTCCAAATATTTATTAACTCCCGTTGTATTAATATAAAATTTTGTTTTCGTACTGAATTGGCCGTAAATTTTCCTTTAATAATTAAACTCAGGTCCATAAAGACAACGAAGACGGCTTTTATGTAACATTGAATTTCATTACCAAAAAATTTAAAACACCAAGGCTTTTGTCGAGGAAGTTTTGGCATATCACGTACAACGTGTGTAGTTTACTATTCGTTATTCCACGAGAAAAAGAACAAAACAATATTGTTTAATTAATATATCTTCACAATATTACTATTGTTATTAATTAACTAGGAGCTTGAAAACAAATATCGCAAAAATTTCCGGTAACCAATTATTTTATAAAATTCTAGACTTAATTAAAAGAATAACAATTATCCATATTTAAACAAATGAACAAAAACCATAGTCAAATTTAAGAAAAAGTATACTTAAAAATAACAACTCAATATATATTACTTTATATCTTATATATGGAGTAGAATAGAAATTTGAATAGGTGAATAGTAATTATTTAACATTTCTAGTGTAAATGGAAAACATATTTTAATAGAATTTTATGATAAAGTTGATATTTATTGAAGACAAAAATTTAATGTAGATATACACTTAGAATTTGTTTGACAGTTATTGATAATAAAGAAAAAAAACTCTACAATATCAATGTTATTCTTTACTGTCGACATCGACAAATATCAACAGCTCTCATATTTGTTTAGGATTCTAAAGAAAACCATTGGTTTTTAATGTTGGCGTGGGTCAATGACCGTGCCCTTGACCCAGAACCTCTTATTCATGATCTCACTTTAATTAATAAGATGTATAAAAATGTTTGTATGAGCCGGCACAGAAAGTGGCCTTAACTATGTGCCTTATTTAAGTGTTTCCTTAATGTTTATTCAACTAATTTAAATCCCGAATGAATCGTATTTTGGTGAATTAAACATATAGAAAAACGACTATGCTTTAGACCACACGACTGAAATAAAACGTCCTTAGCTTCATCTATATGTATATATATATATATATATATATATATATAGTAATAACATATATTATTTTATATTAAACTAGGGGCCCGGCAGACGTTGTCCCGCTCTGATTAAAAAAAAACCACAAATTATATACTCAAAACATTCCTCATTAATCACTCTATCTCATCTGTCTGGTGAAAACCGCATGGAAATCCGTTCGGTAGTTTTTGAGTTTATCGCGAACAGACAGACAGACAGACGCGGTAGGGGACTTTGTTTTATACTATGTAATGATAAAGATAACGTGATATTTTTCTCGATAAACACCAAGTGTCTAGGAAGTAAAACTATAAGAAATTGTGCGAAATCTATTGAATACTTTTTGCGTATTGCACGTATAACGGAAGACTCGTATAATTTTATCTATTTATAGATATTGAAGAATAACCGTTTTTTAGACAACATACAATCCTTTTAGATTGGACGTACCAACTTGTATGTTAATATGAATCCATCACATAATTGTAATTAAGTTAACATTTGCAAAATAAAATTTATAAAACTGTGTTCAAATTTGTTGTCCCGTATTAGGAAGTCTTATACATGCAAGATTTGGTTTCGAGGAGTCGATATTTATGTTCAAGCCTTTTGTGGCTCTCACTTCGTTATTACAGGAAACAACTTCGTGGATTGTAACCGTACTCTTATGTATATGTTATTGTTATAGTGTTATTTTATTTTCTTATATGTAAATAAAATGAGAGAGTTCAGCCTTTTTGCGTGCATCTCTCAAAAACTACTGAATAGATTTTGATCACATTTTTTTAGTTAGTTTTACTTAGTTAGTCTTTTGTTCCTTATTTAAAAACAATTCCACAATAGCTTTATTTAATAATAGCTGGAGCCGCGTGAAACCTTATGTAAAAAACAGCGATTAATAAGGTCATTTGAATATATTAAGTCCATCTACTTTCCCTCTCGTCCTTAAGTCGCGTCGTCATTAAAAATACAATAACTTTTGATAGACCGAACCGATTTTAATGAAACAAAGACTAAATATTACTCGAAGATATGCTATATGATTGTTGAAGAGGTTTTATCATGGCCGTAGTATTATAGCAGTGATGCGTGTTCATACAAACAGACAGACACATAGTTATAAAATTGGTTGGAATATATTTTCTTACTTATTTCTAGACTTCTGCAACATTTTTTTCACAAAGATCTAAAATGTACAGACGCGATCGATTGTCATTCTTATTATATATATATGTATAGATAAAGTTTTAAGAAACTGCAATTTTTTTAAGTACTACTTGTTCAAAAATCTGTGTTTTTTTTCCGTGTTGAAGCGGGGCAAGCTTTGCGGTCCTTATGTTTTCTTCTGTCACATAAAACTAAAAGGTATGTTAAGATAATAAGCGACGCAGACGAAGTTTCATATAAGATAACATTATTATTGAAATAGTTAACATGGTATTTATAAAGAATGTTTCAATATTCAGGTATGCATAAACACACTACATATATTATGTATTATATTGACATCATAGCATAAATATGGAAATCTATATGACTTGACATATAATTACGGTTATTAACAATGATTTACACGCTTGTGGTAATGTATTGAATAACAAAGTAACACGCATAATAACAAAATGAATTTATTAGTAATTAAAAATAGCTTATCTAGCAAATTCATCGACGTGAAATTATAATTTACCCTTATACATTTTAAACGGTTGTAACATATTTATTTAAAATCTGTGTAATTATGTTTTTAATTAACAAACTAAAAACAACAACAAACAAGCTGAAAACAAAACGACTTACAAAATTCCGTTCGTTCTCTTCACTCTCTACAAAGTTTTAAATGTAAAAAACAGTCCATAGTTGATAATCTTATAGTATTCACAATCAAAACTATACTCAAATGAAATACATACCAAGCTTCACTCAGTTTGTTACCACAATAATTGCGATGTTACTATTAGATGTAAGCCGTAACTATTTCAATAATGTCATATAGCGCCACCTTACAAATTTTTGAGTTACCAATCGAATATACCATCAATGGGCAACATTGCAAATACCACAAAAAAATACAAGATGGCGCTTCTATGACATTGAAAAATTAGTTACAAAAATATGTTTTTTTTTATAAAATCGCACTTTATCAGGGAATACGTCTCTCTATATGGGTAAACTGTAGAGTAACAATTTATGTAAATACATAGTTTAAACTAAATGTTCGACCCATTTCTGAGATACACAAATATATATAGACTACGTGATACCCGTGACTTCGTCTGTGTTATTTATTATCTCAATAATATATTCCATATACAGGGGAAAAGACATAAGTACTACACCGCGTGCCCCATTTCTCCTCGACAAGAAAGCACATATCGCCGAATGCGAATGGTAGTTTTTTAAAACTTTGATAACACCTGTTGCAGTTATTCGTGAAATTTTTAGGTAGTTTCTAAGAAGTAAAACAAAAAAAAATGATTTAAGTGTATCTAGTACTTTTAGAATGATGCCCGTACAAAACTACCGGAACCTAACTAACAACCTGAATAACTACCTAACTACCTCAACATTTTATGTATAAGGAGATATATTACAAGAACTGCTCATTTAAAGTTATAAGATATATTTTATGGGTACATTGACGTCAAAAGCCAAAAAATATTTTTACCTTTGATGTATCTCATCTTATTAGACAAGTAACGGAATTAAAAAAGAAGTTATAGTAGATAGTATGTATTTCGGTGGTCGCCATTGTTTTTGGATTGTACTGTGCTTACCATCAGGCACAGTACAGTCACTTTGCCGAGCTACAATAAAAAAAAAAAAAATCAATATTCTTGTAAGAGATTATATTATTCACATGTAACAAAGTTTAGCTGATTATATTTATGATCCTAGAGTAGTCGCGGTACGGTAAGCTTGTCGACAACTTCGCTAGCTGTCGCTGCTGTGACGCGGCTACCGTTATCTGACACACTGAGAACGCGATACGATTTTACCCATGCCTTGGCATAATCCTGCTTTCTATTCTATTAATAATCCTTTGCTTTATTTAAATGTTCGTTAATGTAATTCTTATAACTATAGTTAGAATAATTTATACTAAAGTACATAATATTCCGTAGAGTAAGAAAAAGAATTGCACGGTAATGTTATTAAATACATTTTTTAGGCCTTCTTTGTAACCTCTTGTTTGGGGCACGCTAATTTTCGAAAATTGTAAGTCCATTTTTTTTTACATCCACTATTACTACAGAGAAAACCACTGTGCGATGCGGTAACTGTTCAAGAAAGATAGATTCGATTTTGTATTTGGATAACTTTGACCTATTAAAAAATTCGAAAAATTTGAAAATGTCCGAAAAAATCATTGATTTTTTCTCTTTTTTCAACTCCTTCTTTTTTTCAGTTTTTATAGCACTTTTTGAATATTTTCGAAATTCCCTTTAAGGGTATCGCGTGCCTCCTCAAAAAAGCCCTGTATTTTTTTAAGTGAAACATCTTATGGGTTGGTATTGAAATTCTGATTCGCAACCTTTTTGTACGACAAGAAGTGTGATGGAGGTAAACACTGTGTCAGAGTGGGCGTAGTGTCTCGCTTGCCTTCGGGTATTGGAGAACAGTGAGACATGTTCTTCTTTTCTTTTTTTTTTTCTTTCCCATGGTCCGTGGTTGCGTGTACTGCTTTCAGTCGTGGCGATCACTGAACACAATCAAAAGTAGTTGATGAAAAATTAAAAAGGTTTTCCTGTCATAAAAGTTTCAGTTCTATCGTGTGTCTTTCCGATATACTCTGTTTTTTTCATTTTGAACAACTGAAAATAAACATGCAATCAATAAAACGTATGCTATTATGCTTCATTATTTTAAGATGGCTCTAATATAAATACAATTTTATTTTAAGAATTCTTTTATTAATATAATTTTAAAACACACGCAGATAAATATTGATAAAAATGTACTAACAGATATTAGATTAAAACCAGAAAACAGTTTTCATAATTTACGCATCATGACAAACATAAATCATGGAGATGACTATTAAAGTAAGATTGATTATGTTACCTGAATCGCGCAATACCCATACGCGGACACATAGCCGTACTGGAAAGGAATGTTGATACTTGACATCTCACTCGCATCTGTTTAATTATTAAGAATGTAATTACAACAATCGAGACATATTCGACTTGAGTGGGATTGTTTCTGCATAACAACTGTTCTTTTTAATTCACGGATATTAATTGTTCATGTCACGCTCTTTATATTTTTAACCGGCTTATATGCACGACTCTACTGTGTACTCCTAGGACTGCATGCGCATGAACGCGTAGAACTTATAAAAATCGAAGTTTTTTAAATCTCTAATAACTTTATATTAAATGAAGATATCGCAATAACTTATTTTTATGTAAGAACTAAGTGTCTAAGAAGTAAAACTAAAAAAAGTAATCGAAAGTTATCCAGTAGTTTTCGTGTGATGCACACGAAACGACAAAACTCTTTCATTTTATTTATACATCAGCTTGTGCCCGCGACTTAGACATGGAATAGTTACTTTGAGTTAACACGCAGCGGAAGCTCTCAAAAGGAAAAAACACCCCGATTTTGAAACATTCTTCATTGGTGCTCCGCTCCTATTGGTCTTAACGTGATGATATATAGCCTTCCTCGATAAATGACTTATCTAACACTGAAAGATTTTTTTTAGTCGGACCAGTAGTTCCTGAGATCAGTGCCTTCAACCAAACAAACCCTCCACCTTTAAAATATTAGTATAGAAGATATTCCTAATAGGTACATGACTAGGTATTGTTGGCAAATGGATTGTTACACAGGATTTTTTATGTATCTGCTAATAAAAGTAAACTTAACTAATATTACAGAGTCCGTTATATAAAAAGTTGATTTAAATATATATAATTACTCATTTTAGTAATTTAATTTATTTCATTGAATTATATTCTTCCTGAATCTTTAATATTGGTATTCATTTTGTTTAAAACTTATTGTGAGAATTGAGAGAAACAGTAACTAAAATCAACGAAAACATCTATTGAAGTTGCTATAAAGATCTGAGTGTACAACTTTCACACACTGCAGCTTTTAAAGTAGGTTCTCCAACAAAACCGAAGGCACTTTCTTCGTTTGACTTATAATAGTCATTGACGTTGTTTCCATTGTACGTAATTGAATTTTTATGTATTTCTCAAGGGGTTTGAACAACAACTGTAAACAGTTAGACAATTTTGAGTTCACATATGTCTGGGTGTAAAAAATATTTTTAAGTTTCATTAGAACTTTTGAATGTGTATATCCATTTAGTAATACAAACTAAGTATTTATATTTATGATTGTGAAAACTTATAGTAGAATTTATTTCAGTTATGCTTATCGGTTTAAAATATTTATTTTTAGAAAAGGATGAAAAAGAGAAATCCAATTAAGATCGTAACACAATTTTGTTTTACGATTGTTGGTAGCAACATTTAGTGACTAGAAAGGATTCATTATGTACTTTTGAGTATCTATTTTAACCTACAATCCATCTAGCCGGGATGCTTAGCCACTCGTCTACGCTGTAGCCGTTATTCTAGACCCCATCCGCTTTCGATTCTTCGACATATATAAGAGACTTACACGTTACGTATATTTAATTTAATTCTTAACACATGCATCGCTTAATACCGGAAGATTTAGAAGCACAAAATGTTGCTGTCTTGTTGAAATCTTTTAGAATTTTTTTTTTATTCTTCCCTTAAGGTGCTAAATCTCATCGCGCACATCTTTCTTATTATTATAAAAAATGTCTCTGTCTCTTCGTAAACGCATTTGTCTCTCCAGAATCACTGATATGATTAGGATATATTTAATTCATACATGTATTTTATTGCCCATTTTTATACATATTAATTACTAATGCAAACTGCAACGAACTCACTTTCTAGTAATAACCCTAAACTTGTAAGTTAAGAAAGCAAGGTCGCAAGTATTTAGTTATGTTACCGAATTTGAAGTGTAGTCGAAGTTTATAAATAATTATACATATAACTAGTGTTTTAAAAAGATTCGGTACAAGGTTTCTGACCTGACTGAATCCTGGCTAACATATTCGATCAAATTATCTATATCAAATCTATTTCACATCTTTTTTTTTCTAGTCACACGGATGCCAATAACTTAAATCAAAAGAATGCAGCCACAATCGCAGACGTAACATTTGCCTCCTTTTTGGTTTGTTTTACGTTCCTAGTGAGTAAACTGTTTATCACTAGTGCTATTTAGACCTCAATAATTTTATAATATAATGATATAAATACTTATCATCCACCAATATACGTATATTGTATCATTTACAAGTATGTAATTGCTGGCCTTGATATAGTTCAAAGCCTCGTTATTTGAATCATATTTTTTTTTGTTTCATACTAACGAATATTATTTATTCGAATGTCAAGGATTTTTTATCACTATGTCGGTCGATATGTTAGGACCCACCATGATTTTAATGGCTGTTGGGAACACATATTTGCCTATGAATCATTACACGTTTCTGTTCTATTTAGATACATCGGTTGTCCTGTTTTGTTTTTGTGTCATAATAATTCTACTGCTCTACTGTCGGTGACAATTTTGAATTTAATAATACTAGTGATCGTCCAGTGGTCGAAATTCGACCATAATAATAGGTACAAAATTTTACTTCACGTGTTTATTATAGATACTACTATGTGTATTAAGTACTGTATAAATATTGTAGATGTAAGGAACATGAAGATATGACGAATAGAGAACTATACAGAATTTCTCAAAGAGAAATAATGACCCTCCAAAAAACACGAACTCAAAAGTGTAAAATAATATTTTTTTGCGCTTCATTTCTTCACATTGTCTTAATTTAAAAAGTAATTTAAGATCCAATTACAACATTCAAATATTTCCTATTATATTTTATTTTGAAGCCGGCACCAAATACCAGTCAATGTATTTTTCTAAAAGACAAAAGAAATTTACTAATTATTACATAGTATAAAACATAGACCCCTACCGCGTCTGTCTGTTCGCGATAAACTCAAAAACTACCAAACGGATTTTCATGCTGTTTTCACCGGTGGATAGAGTGATTAATGAGGAACGTTTTAGTATATAATTTGTCAAAGATTTTTTCATAATCAGGGCAGGACAACGTCTGCCGGGCCCGCTAGTTTACTTATTAAAGAGTATTTCAGATTTTCACTATTTGGCTGGTATAAAACTCAAATTGGCACCGAATTCAAAATAAATATATGCATAACATAAATAAATATATAACGGATCAAACATAGGACCTCCTTGTTTGAAGTCGATTAAAAAAGACTTCAATTTTTTGATAATGTGAATAAAACTAACTACTAAATAGAAGCAAAGAAAATCGATTAAGAACCAGAACAGAAAATGGTACTGAACTGTTTTGTCTTCTATTTATATATAGATGATATTGGTAGGTATATGTATTTGTTCTTTTGTTTTCCAAGAACGATTCCTAGATGATATCTATTATGAATCGACATAACATAAAACTTTATAGCTTCTTTTTGGTAATATTTAATAATAACATATCTAGAATATTTTAGTAAGATTGAAAGGGTTTCATTAACTCATAATGAATCGTGTGTCATTATATAATAAAGACAAAGACTTTTCTAACAATTATATTTTCGTTCAAGTACATGTTTCAAGAGAAACAAATTCAATAGCAACTCTCATTCATAATTGTATGATATGTTTTTATAAAATCTAGAAGAATTGCTTTCCTTCAACTATGTTCAACTATACGACATCGTATCCGACGGATGGCGACAACCACGCATCAGGTGTGTAACACCCGCAATAGAAAATCGCTTAGAATAGGTAGGTGGTAGAGCCACGTTGAAGCTATTACTGGTTTCAGCATGAATGGGTCGGCTCTCCCGGGGTAGTACCACCCTCTTATAGAAAACCGACGTGAAGTAACAGTGCTTGCATTGTTGCGTTTCGTTCGGTCAGTGAGAGCACCGGAGACCCACCTCCCCTCCCTTTCCACTTTCCCCTTCCCCTTCCCTTCCTCCCCCCTCCCCCACACAGGCTGGCAACGCACTTGTGACTCCCCAGGTGTTGCAAGTGTCTATGGACGGTGGTGATCACTTACATCAGGTGACCCACCTGTTCGTTTGCCTCCTATGATATAAAAAAAAAAAAAAGACTGCATATGTATATCGCATTTTATTCGATTTTGTTTTGTTATTACTTTTTATAATATACACTTAATAGATTTTAGCCTTTAATCACAATCTCACCTGATATTAAATGACGATGTGGTCTAGAGAGAAATAGCTCTCAAGTGCTCCTGCCGGAACACACCCATATGTGTTTGGCGTTATAATCTCAACTTAAGCGTAGTAGCTAGCCAGACAAGCTTAAAAAGAGCCCTACTACCTTACAGTGGTTTCTAACTAGATACCACAAAGATCCGGCTCATTTGCAACGACTTGAACCTACGTCTTTCCACGTAATGTCTGAACACGTTAACCACTGTGCTATCATCAAAGAGTTTACGCTATAATTTGAAGACGATAATCATATGCCGTTTCCGTTATTATCATAAATAATAATACTTATTTCTTACATACAATAATAGAATAAATTATCTCGTAAACTATAATATTCATTACAATGTAAATTAATCTTTGAAGGTTCTCCGTATAAAAAGTTTTCCTGCATCGCATTTAATAGTAGTCGAATACAACAAGAGCTTTAATATTACTGTAATTAGTTAATGTTGACAGTGATTACATAATCTTCATGACTCATTAAAAGCTAGACTCTACGACGCGATATATAACCAACACAACCAACTAAAATTATAACAGTATATATGTATAGAACCAACCATTGATAATCATCAATTATGAAATTATACATATTTTTCCAAAGGTAACGTATTGTGACGACAGACGTCAGAATTACCCTCGCATAGAAAACCGACGTGAAGTAACAGTGCTCGCATTGATGCGTTTCGTTCGGTCAGTGAGAGCGCCGGAGGCCCATCTCCCCTCCCCTCTCCTCTCCCCTCTCCCACCCTTTCCACCAAACACAGGCTGGCAACGCACTTTCGACTCCACTGGTGTTGGTAGTGTCTATGGCCGGTGGTGATCACTTAACGTCAGGTGACCCACCCGTTCGTTTTACTGCTATGACATAAAATAAAAAAAAACATAAATATCCAAATACCTTTAACAATAACAAATATTACGCAGCTAATTTTCATGACAACGTTTAATGAGACAAATATCAATAATCGAGAATCAAGCGATCTTTTCAAATGCACTCTAGTTGAGATAGCTAATTTACGCTGCCTTTAATGATCTGTTTTTACACTTGAATTGAAAGGTTTCTAATTACCACAATGTCACTTGTTAAATGAAGATATTTTCTAAGATGGTGCATGTATGCTATGCCTAAAGGGTGACTGGCTCTCTAGTGCAGCTGCTGGAACACACCTGTAGGTGCTTGACGACAGGTTTTTAACTTGACAATGGTAGCTAGCCAGACCAGTTTAATCCTAACTAATCCGAACTTGCTAAGTAATATTATAAATGCGAATACGAATTTATTTAGCTGTTACGCTTTATCTTAACTTCTCAACTAACCGTAACGAATTGTGTGTATATACGTTGTCAGGACACGCGGTAGCTTTCATCCAGGAAAAATAATGTTCCTGAGGTATAGGCCAAATTTATATTAACGCAAGCGATTCCATAGACAAAACTAGTAGCAATATAATAATAAATAAATAATAATTCATATCTAGTAAGTTTTCTCTCATGAGCAGCAGTTATCAATCGCATGTCTTTGAATAAAAAAAAGTCCCTACTTAAGTAGGTCACTATGAAACTTTTGTTGCTAAGAAAAAATGTTTTATATAAAATTTAGCAACATATTTAATACTAGTTGTGCCCGCGAATTCATCCGCGTGGATGTCTATATAAAAAAACAGTGATTAATAAAATCATTTGAATGTATAATTAAGTCTATTTACTTATCTACTTTTCTCTCGTACTTAACTCGAGCCGTCATTCAAATTACAATAACTTTTGATAGAGTACACCGATTCTAATGAAACAAAGACTACGTTATTCTCGAGGATATTCTTTATGATTTTCTTGGTGAGGTTTTATTGTGAACGCAGTACTTTAGCAGTGATGCGTGTTCATACAAATAAACAGATAGACAGACAGACAGACAATTCTAAAAATGATTGAAATGTATTTTATTACTTATTCCTAGACACCGGCAACAATTTTTTTCACAAAAATTGATAAAATACAGACGCGTTAGATTTACAGTCTTATTATCATTACATAGTATAAAACAAAGTCCCCTACCACGTCTGTCTGTCTGTCTGTTCGCGATAAACTCAAAAACTACCAAACGGATTTTCATGCGGTTTTCACCCGTGAATAGAGTGATTGATGAGGAACGTTTTTGTATATAATTTGTCAAGGATTTTTTCATAATCAGGGCGGCACAACGTCTGCCGGGCCCGCTAGTATGTATATATATAGAAGAATAGAAGATTATATAATAAATCATAATTACTGTACATTTCACGTTGTAGTATCGCTGCTGCGTGATGAACACAAAAATGATTCAATGCTACTACAAATTAGTTCCCGCGTTTATCTATTATTCATCTTCACCTATGACCTACTAGCACGAGGCATGAAAAAGGAAGCCTTGTACACTAATTATACAAAGTACGTAAATGCTATGTAAAACAGCTAAAGCGCGTAGACCTAGACCTTACATGAAAATGAAGCTTAAAGGAACAAGAACCTTGGAGCAGTTCGTACTCTCATTTCTTAATATGACTAACTATAGATATTACCGTATCGTCATTATCATTGTCGCCTCTTTTATATTCATATTAATAAAATTGGAGTTCTATCCGCACATTTTTTTTTGAAAATTTTGTTATTGGTAACGACCACTGATCTCAAACATATGTAAAAAAAAAATGTCTGACCCTACCATGTACACATACAACTACCACGGTTTGTATGTCTGGATGTAACTCAAAAATGGCTTAACTTATCTTTAGAATTATCAAAACTAGTTTGAGAAATCATAAAAAAGTATTCTGTACTCATTTTCATGAAATTTTATTCACGGAAAGTGTATGTTTATTTAAAATTTTGTATGATATATATCATTGCAAAGTTGATAGCATATAAAAATTATCAATAATACTTTTAGAAATTTCCAATAATATAAAATAAAATAACGAGTCGAAAACAATTACTGCATTAAAACGCGTGCGTATCCGCGAGCAGTTGCTGGTTGTTAAAGAAAACTGTTATTTTGTAAACACTGTGAAATAAGTTAATAAGCTATCATATTACTTTTGTAGGTGGTAGAGCCACGGTGAAGTTATTATTGGTTTCAGCATGAATGGGTCGGCTCGCCCGGGGTAGAACTATCCGACCCACAGAAAACCGACGTGAAGTAATAGTGCTTGCATTGTTGCGTTTCGTTGAGTCAGTGAGAGCGCCGGAGGTGCCTACCTTAATTACTTAGTCATGGCATCATTTATTCAAAAAATATTCAATCGAAAAAAAAGAAAACTCTAACCTTCAATAATTTTAATAACCTGAATGATTACAAAATCACCATATCAAATCAAAATCATATTATGTAAAAATTTATCACTTAGTACTTCGTACTCGCTTATTAATCCCAATAAATAATATCTATACAAGATTTCATTATAGAAACCAGTCGTACCTAGTACTTATTCTTCATAACTCAAACCCTATGCACAGGAGCAACTCACTTGAGATGTAAGGTCGAATACATCTGCTGCAAGGCCGACTTGTTCGTTGTACGGATTATTTATATACGTTTACATATGTTTATTATATGCACACCGTAATAGAATTCTATCCTCAAGTAGTTCAATAGGACATCCTAAAATTCTCCTTTAAAATTTTTAAAATACAGGGCCTACCTCATAGGTTCTAGTAGAAAAAGTGAGTTACAATAGGTAACGTGTCCGGAACAAATTAGTCTTGATGTCAATGTTTGGAATCAGGGTGCCATTAGGTTAGCTCAGTTAAATTCGCATCTTTGCGTAAACTAGGCAACAGCCCAAGCCGAGGTGTGCAGTGCACCTTTGTGCTAGTTGTCAAAATAAAATCGGCTGACTGCCTTAAGCGCTAGCCACGAGTAGTCCGGTGAAGCTGTTAAGGCCTTGCTAGGCCAATAGCGTAGTCAGTTCGAAAAAAACATGGTGCCTTCTATGTTA